>JAHQIW010005527.1:0-176386 GCA_019055375.1 Parelaphostrongylus tenuis | reverse complement strand
CATCCGCCTGCTAGGAAAACATGATTCGGCGACGAAAACGGGGTTTGTCCGCGCGCGACATGACAGCATCATAACCACTCGATCACGGCGCGCCCTTTGTATCAAACGCAGCATATTTAGAATGGTGTAAACAAGCAAGAGATTTGCTAAAGATCAATAATGGATGATTCTGAGTCCTCGAGCATCACGCTAGCGATATCCGTACTATCTACGTATACAAATTTCCAACATGCTTGAAGATGAGGAATTACAGCTGCAAGGAAACCGACAATTTATGTCACCATTTCACTGCATTCGGAAAGAAACTTAGTAACACAAAACGGGAGAAAACTCTGTGTTTTAAGCACACAACTCATTATATATATGATTCTTTCTCATTGAAAAGAGACAAATGAAAAACCGAATTCGTTTTCTGAGGAAGGAGTTTTCACAGGAATGTTAGTCATCGTATGATAGAGTAATCGTTTCTGATTCCAACGCTGTGCTTACATCCTCATAAGACCGTTTTTCTAAAACGCAAATGAAAAAGAAACACTGTGAAGTCGGTAAATAAAGTGCCGGAAAAGTAAAGTGTCATTCATGTTCGCTAACAGTTTTCGGTGCGCTGTTGTAACCTATATTTTTATCTGATTTTCAGAATTTCTAGAATTTGGGTTGCCGTATCTTGCGCTACAATTCTAAGGGCACGATTGTAATCCCACTGCAATCCCTCACTATTTTCATCTGCTTTACGTTCACATCAATTTCGATGGGTCAAGCAGCCGTAGTGGTGAGCTCAAATGTAATGCGCTCCATCAAGATAGTGGTGAACTCAGTGGTATATTGGACTAACGAAACTCCCTAGCCCACAAAGCGGTTGTCCTGTTTAGAAATCAGCTTCCTTCATGTTCCTTCTCACAATTTGTTCTTTGAGAAATGCCCTTACTCAACCGAATTAATAGCTTGTCATCTCTGTCTCCTGAAGGACATCACTCTTGCAAAGAACAAGTAAGAATGCATGTTTTGGAGAAAACTGTGACAAAATGAAAATGTCTTGCGCAATGGATACTTCATTTTACCACTCTCCAGCATGCGATTTTAATAGATCTCCTCCATAACTCTCAGCTAACACTTTGTTCAACGTGTTTTACACAAATCGTTACCACAATTTCTTTAGGGATTACGGCACTTCTGCGCTCGATGTTTCTTCGCATTCAAACATGTTCTAGAAAACTCTTCGAAAAATTCCACGTGCTGTTTTGGCTGCTGCTTAAGAATCTCTCTTCTTTTTGTATGTCAAAGAACACCGGTCGAGAAAGTTCTCCATACTTCTTGAAGGTAACAGAACTAGGCGTTCGTTGATATTGTAAGGAAGCTTGGGAAGCGATCGGAAAGGCGTATCACTTATTACTTTGCTTTCTAATGCACTGCAACAACAACCACTACGCTGCCTCGTCTTCGTCCTGTACAAATGAAAAAATAAAGTATAAAGCTCTCGACGTTGATCAGTCGCTGAGGAATGCGCCATGTTTTCATCTTCATCAATCAGAGATAGCTTGATATAATGAATGCATACATGAGCTCTACAATGACTCGCGGTAGCCGATAGATCTACAAAGTCAACGTTGCTATCCTCCCACACAGCTGGTAACAGTGCAACGACCTCAGATGGATAGAAATCTTAGTAAGGTTAGAGCGCGGAACTGATCCATTGACCATCGACTGATAGGCCATGTGTCGCAAGGCACCTCAAACCACTGCACCTTACGCGAATTGTTCTTTTCTGATATCATATTCGAGATCACTATACATGTCGTTGATTGACAGGCCGTTCTTGCTTGTGTGAATCCCTTCTCCTTCCCGGGTACATTCGTTGGTTCGAAGACATCAACCTAAATGTCCTATTATTATGTGCTCCACTAGCTCAATCAGCACAAAGCAAAGATGTTGTATTTTCCTGCAGACGCACCAACTGAGCTCATTTATATTCGTGAGTCTTCATTCTCCTCTAATATATTCACATCCTTATCACTTCCAGATCACGTATGAAGTAATCGTTGTGATTATTCACCTACCAGCAATATGGGACGCGCCTACGTTGACGACTGCATATACAGGCTGTGCGAAAAGTTCTGTGAAATTTTCCAAATACTTCAATAGTTCTGCTATCGACTGTTTTTTACAGACCCGCTCAAAATGATTTAATCTGATAAGGATATGACATATTTTGTCTAGTGCTATATAGGCGCCTATTTCGTCCTAGACCTATGGCTCAAAATATGTCATATCCATATCAGATTAAATCATTTTGAGCGGGTCTGTAAAAAGCAGTCGATAGCAGAAGTACAGTTCATTTTTAAAAGCCGTAAGCTCGACTGCCGGTCACCACAAAGTCAGGTAATAACATCATCCTACTTTGGGTGCTTAATTTTACTCGGCGTCGGTTCCTTTGGAGGATTATTTCACCTCAAGGGATCGACGGAACCGAGGGAGGGTGCTACTGATGAGTCCCAATAGGACGAAATAGGCGCCTATATAGCACTAGACCTATGGCTCAAAATATGTCATATCCTTACTTCAATAGTAACAAAATACTGCATAAAACAGATGAGTTCTTCTAACTGGAGAAATAAATACGTTTATCAGTTCCAGAATTACAGCAACAAGAAAAGATTTACAACAAATTCTCAAAATTACCTCCTTGGGTCTCTATATGTCTACGAGACGCTCGCGAAAATTTCCAACGATGCTCGCAACTCAGATGTTTCCACCGGATAAGATGATATCGCAGTCAGAACACTCCACAATGATCCAACGGAAGTCCGCAGTAGCCTAGAAAGGCGCGATTGGTCTTCATCAACGAAAACGTCAGAATCAACACTGCCAGTTTTCAGCAGTAAGCTTGGACTACTCCACACTTCAGTGTCGACAGATTTACGCTTCAAACATGTTTGGACTCCTTCGCATTCGGCGTGCTCAATGATGGCCATCTATCACGCACCGTTTTTACCAGGCTTTCAAGGCAAGGATATTTGTTCGTCAGACTTGCAGGATCTCAGCCCAGTGATTTTCTACGTGTGATCCAAATTGATGGAAAAATCTCGACCACTTACTACGCTATCCTAGAAGCGCCTAAAATGGCTTTGACACGTGCTTGGGACGAGATTACGGTGGAAATGTGTGCGAGCATCTTTGGAAACTTCCGCAAGCGATCTTACTTGTATTTTTGAGGCAAAAGTAGGCAATTTTGAGAACTTGTTGTGAAATTTTAACTCATTGATGTAATTGTAGGTCTAGTAAACGTAATTATTACTACAGTTGAATGAGTATATTTGCTTATGCATTCTTTTTCGAATATCTGAGAAAGTTGACAAAACTTTTCACGCACCCTGTGCTTCGAGATCATGCATATGAGTTGGCTTGAATGTAATGGAACTTTCAATACAATCGTGACCACTTTGATGTCATTCTCACGCTGAAGTATATTCATCAAATTGAACTCTTTAATGTAATTTACTGCACCATTCTTATTAATCAGCACCTTTTTGAGATGAGAGTTTATTGCTATTTTCACGCTAAATATCGGTCAAATAAAAATGTCCGTGTCAAGCATATCACGGGCTAACTTCAACTCCCGCCAACAGTGCCAGTTGCCGAGAAGAAGTGCCTTCCAAATGGACCCTATGCCAACATTCGAATCGCTCTGTTCATTACGCTTTGCCACATCGCTTTCGACCAACTCGCCATGATGATGTTTGTGGTCCACACAGGAAGTTTTCTTTATGTTAGGATTTTGTGTCAAGAAACACAATGTCCAAACTATGAGTGTTCCTGAAATTGATGTGAACTTGTCGAAAACAGAGGTTACTGTCGCTTTCATAGCCGCTGGCATATCACACGTCCCTAATTGCTGCCCACCGATCCAAAAGACCGTCACCGTGTTGCGAGCGATGATGCAGCGCCGTGGAGCTTTGTCCTGCATCATCATATGGACTGCAAAAAGCTGTAAGCTCTAGAAAACCTTCAGTAACAACAAGAAACTGTAAAAAAATCAAGAAAGGTTCTATTATTGAATTTTTTGTTCTTCAAAACCCTTTTAACAGTTATTTCGCACAATAAAAACTATCTTATTCTCAAGTGAAGAAGTTAAAAAAGCTCGTTATTTCAGTTAAAAAAGCTCGTTATTTCAAAAAATGTCAGCAACCTTGAAGGCTCTTAGTGGGATCTGTTTCTTCTCTCACAAACATCAGCAAAGTCTTAACAATTCCTGTCAAAATCTCTTCAAATTTTTCCAAATAGACTAGACTTTCAAGCAAGATTTATTACTGAAGACCAACCATCCTCCTTTAGAGAAAGAACGACTGCTTAGCATGCCATTGGTTCGTAAGTGATGCTAACACTAAGTTGACCCAGAGCGGCTGAGAACATGCTTTCTGGTAGGAGTGCTACGAGCTTGAAGTTCGAGAACATCAAAGATCTGAACAACAAGGTTTGATCAATTGGTAAAGTATACTTGAAGGTTTGTTACTACTTTATTATTAATATCTAAGCAAAGTTTAAGTAAACGAGTATCTGAGTAGATGAGCATCCATTTAGTGTCTAAGTAATATCTAAGTACATCTAGTATCTAAGTATAAAGTATCTATATAAGTGAAAGTAATTATTAACTGTTAAGTATTGAGCATCTAAGTAAGTAAAATTAATCAAGATTGGCATGATTCTAGTATCGTACAATTGTACATTTTCTTCGGACCTTCTGGTATACAACTGGTTTATACAATCAAACTATTTTAAGCTGTGTCAATCATGTCAGCTCTAGGAGGTGGAAGCACTGACAGAATATTGCAGCCTTCACCTTCTATACTTTCGAGGATTGATAGAAAAAAGAAAACATTTGTATAAAGAACTGTTAACTCACTGTTTGCATTGGAAGACGCTGTACAAATGCTCGAGCTCCTCCAATATGAGTTGCAATACCATGTACTTGAGCAGAAACATCGGTCGCAGTGATGTAAACCACCGCGAGAGGCAACGAGAACGCGCTGATCGTGAAGGGCCTAGAGCTCGCTGCAACGATATTTAGCAAGTTTTATAGTGAATAATCGAACATTAAATCGTCAATATGTTGACCAATGATTTAACCTGTTCCTCAATTCTCAGTTTCAATTCAAAATCCTCTCATCAAGAGCTTCGGATTACGGCAGCTATTGAGTAATGATGAAGTGTCAGATATGATCATTCTGATTAGAGTTCATAAAGTTTGATCTGAAATCGGAAATATCTGTAGTGAGATAACAATCTTCTGCATATTACCTTGTCCTGCAGACTATACTCCACATCCCAAAGTTATCGGCATTGTGGCTGGCAGCGATAACATAAAGGGATTGTCGGAAATCTTGCCATAATCATATTGGCTGCCGAAAATCTAAATAAACATTTAATTGACACAATTTCACACGAATTGTATTAGATCGTGTACAAGGTAAGCATGATAGTATAGCATTCAGCGCTTAAGTGTATTTGACACCGGGGTGTCAGCATTTTAACTTTCCAAGAACTCTAGGGCTTCCTAACCTATAAAATTGAAAGCAAAATCCTTCAAATCAATGTTATGACAGAATCCGTTATTTCAAAGCACATGAGATTGATTAGCGAGGTAAAATACATATATAGCTGTGAGTGCGAACGAGATGCATGAAAGGCTAAGCAATGAAGAAAGTTTGATGAATCACAGTTCTGCCCTCTTTTTCAATGCTGCGGATATAAAACATTGATCTTCCCAGAAATACATTCGCGATCGAGAAGACTTACAAGTGCGGTTTTATGATAAAATCTATAAAAAAAAAGCACTGATTGATAAAACAAGCACTTCGCTCAGTGCACAATATTTTTGGCAATGAAATGATAGGGATCACAAATCGCCATCATTTTTGATGCTCTTGTTAGCTTCTCCCATTTAGTACCCCTGTGAGGTGAGATCCGTTTGCTTACGGAAAGGCCCACTGAAGCCAATGCGAGAAGTTACTTAGAATTTTACTGGGTTATTCAAACGCAGGTGGGGAATGTGATTGTACCAAGAGTCCGTCAGTATGCGAAAGTGAGAGCGACTTCCTTGTCTGGTTTCTTCATAGGAAATAATTAGATTGAGTCATCAAATCTCCTTTCAAAAGTGCAGAAATGATAAACTTCATTGATTGGCTATGTACCAAAATGAGACGTTGTGAAGAACACGACTGGTTGATCAAGGTGGATGTTTATGGAAGGCCGTCAGTTTCTCTCGGACCCTCCAATGTCCAGATGAAACAAATTTGTTATTGTACAGTCGGTGTGGCAAATCCCGAAGTATGCTGTTTTCATAGTGGATGCATTTAATTCCGCGTATTTTGTATTTTGAATTTTTGAAACAATCTGAAAATGAACTAAAAGGCAGAAAATGGTCAGTTTCCTGTTCATCAGATAGTAAACATCCCTCTAATTGAAAAAAGTGGTTCATCACAGTAATAGCTTTGAATTGGCACCTGATACCAAAAAGCAACTTTCCTGAGAAGAATTATTGGTAATTCTAGTCTTTCATGATACTGAAGACTTTTTTCAAAAGCCTAAAGGCACCTAGCATTCATTGTTAGATAAGGGTAACACAGCGTATGATATTGGCTCGCCTAATTTTATAGTAGCTGCTCTAGCAATCATCGATGTTGATTACAAAAGACCATTTCTCTTAAAAAATCCACCTTTTTTAGAATGAGATGTAAAAGAAGCTAGAAGCGACAATAAGTATCGAATTTGTTATATTCCACAAAATAATTTTGACATCACTTGACACAGTGAGAATTCTATCGTTCGCAAAAAAATCTTGAAAAGATTGATAACTCCGATTTTTTAGGCTCGAGTTCGAGGGCCATTATGATGGTTTCCGTCATATTCTGAAACATTTCTCACATTTCCATAGCAACTGCTATTTTTTCAACATTAACAAGTACACTTCAAGTTTTTCTGTCCCTGACAATGAGACCGCCTTGTTTGTGATAATTCATTAGCAGTCAACATCAGAATACCTCAGTATATGAATCTCAGAAAACGATCTTTTCCCAATGTCATTCACGTAACTTCAATCACCACATATACTTGCTTTCTTGATTCGAAAGTTCGACTTTCTATAAACCTCGGCATAATCAAATGATATATGAAAATCGAGAAAGCTTATCTTGATTAGCTGGCGCGAGGTTGGTAAAGTAGTTGTAGAAATTTGGCTGACGTTTCGGCGACACGCCTTCTTCAGAGCCTGGGCGTATGTAGTGTTAGTCTATTTGAATGATTCGGGTGGTCTTATTTATATGCTGCCTAGGTCAGGTTAGAAGATAAAACGAAGAAAGGGCGCGAGATCTCGTGTGATGGTGACCACATTCTTCCTTCCGGTTCATTTCGGGGTTTTTGGCGTTTATCCAAAATACCTCGAGAGTTTTGCGCGTGGATGTTTTTGATTCCTGCGCCAGGATTGTGACAGTCACATCAAAATCCTTGTTGTTGTGCTTTTGTGCCCTATGTAAACCTAAAGGTTTGGTTTTATTTATTTTAGACTTACTGTCTAGATGTTCTTTTATGCGGATGAAAAGTGGTCTACCCGTTTCGCCTATATATTCTTCCTCTTGCTTTCTTAGTTTGGTTATGATATATTGTTAGAAATTTGCGATCTTTTTTGTTATCCGACACTGATCTTGAAGGAGGATTTCCTGCTTCACCAATACCTTCCTCTGCATTTTTATTCCAAAGAGAATTGAGTGGTGAGCAAAGACACGGCCTCAGCCGAAAATCGAACCCGCGTTGCATCCTATTCGGGAGCGAGTGCTCTTCCACTACACCACAGAGGCACACTTGCGCCTGCATTTTTAATAATTATTCGAGAAGCCTAGAAAATATATTTTTATTGGTGTAGGAGTTGAGATAAAATTCTGTTTCGAACGCAATGTGTGCCTTTATTATCTTCGACCTAATATTTTGCTTAGCAATGCTTTCTCCAGGACTACCATTAACCAATGAATTGCGAAAATTTGAAGAGCTCAAAAATTTACTTTTTGTTTGCAGAAGTCCTCCTATAGTCTGAAGAATTTGAAAAATGTGTTTCCTACACTCCACACGCTTTCATTATTGCGCTTATATCTCGCTGGGCAAGGTTTTTCCTAAACTATTACTAGTTATTGAATATCACAAGCCTCAGAAAGCTCAAAAATGTACTTGGTTATTGGAGAAGAAACTTTACACCTCTATAGCCAAGATATAGAAGTTGCGCCTCACATGTGCTAAGATCTCAAGGTCATCGAAGGGGGGCTTCAGAGAAAAATTTAGCCTTTCTACAGCGGAATTGTAGAATAGATTAACTATACAGTTTTAGGCCTCAGACTTTTCAATTTCCAATTTTCATTGACAAATAAACCTACTGCAGCTTAAGCCCAAGCCTACATAGTCTAAGCCTAACCACGATATGAACGTGTAGAGTTGATCCTCCAACATTAGAGCTACATATTTTCTTTAGGCTTTCTTTTAAGAATTTCTTTTGAGGACTTTCAAAGGATGAAAATCCTAATAAATTGATATAAAACCGCACTCCACATGTGAATTGCAACTGCGCGGTCTATCAGTTTCAGCTAACAATCCACAGCCAAAACACACCTTAGCCGACAAGCAATGCAAGCGTGTTTGAAGCCTAATCTTATATTCCTTGCTACACTCAAGACAAACGGATTTATTCACAATGAAATTGCCATACCTCACGCTATTGAATGAATGTTAACGGTCTGAAGGAAGAGCTCTGCCCTGAAAAAAATAAGTGAGTGTAAAACACGAATCTTTTCTTTTACTATAGCGGAAAATCTCCCTAAACAAGCACACATATTTTTAAAATTTTTCGAGAGCTGAGCTATCGAGCAGTTACAGCAATCTAAGCAGTGAGTTCTTCCCACGAAAAATACGAGCGATCACACACGAAAACGCAAAAAAAAAATAATAACGGATAAACACTTTTCCTCCAGTGCTACAGCGCCTGCAAAAGGCATTTTCAATAAGAAGTACATGAAGCAGTTTTCGAGATTCACGCTTCCAAACATTATTGAAGGTGCGTGTGAAGTCGCTGTCCAGAGGTAAGTCCACCTTTACATAACGAATAAAACCTTGACTTGTGTAGTTGCCACAATAGATTCCATTCCACTCATTTGTTCTGGATGTTTTTTTATTATCATCCTTCTGATCCTTTTCCAACTTGTTCTTTTATAACCGATGGTAAGAAGCGATGGGATCATTTTTTTAAGTTGTAAGCGTAGTAAGGTTTTCCGCAGTTCTATTTGCAAATTTTTTTGATCGCAACCCATTATACACATTTGATGTGAACCATTTCACTGCATCAGATAATCATCACCCATGTATTTTGATAGTTTATTGCTGCTACAACGATACATCAAGCATGTGAAAAATGAAAATGCTTGCTCAAATCTATAACAGTCCAATTTCAGTTTCCGCTGACAGTGACAGTTGACGAAAAAAAGTACGATCCATATGGACCCGATGCCACCATTCGAATCGCTCTATTCACTACACCTTGCCACATCGTTCTTGACCAATTTGCCATAATGATGTTTGTGGTCTGCACAAATATCAGATCAAGTTTTTTTCTCTATAAAATGAGTTTATGGAAAGAAGAGAGCTTTTGAAACCATGAGAGTTCCTGAAATTCTCAAGTGCGTGTCGGGGATAGCTGCAATATCAGCAGGCATGTCACATTTCATTTGGCCTACTCCGCGTTGCGGCAATTTAGTGCACATTCCCGTAACTGCGTTGCTGACGATAATGCATTTGGCGGCATCATTTGCTCGACTGCAAGAGAATATTGTAATTGAAAGCTACTTTGAAAACTACAAATGGTGAAAACAGATTTGAGTGTTGACTACCATTATTTACCAGAGTCCGTCAAACCATGACGTGGCACATTGATTACAGTAATTTTCTCAGAAAAAGATGCTAAAAAATCCGTTCGAAGATATCATCAAATTTAAGGGGATTTAACTTCGCTCGACAAAAGGTTTTCACATAATAGAGTGTTAGCAATCATTCGAAAGCCTAAATCCTAAACTATCCGAGACGTGGCGGCTTTTTAAAAAGGCCTCTTTATAAGATTGAAAAATCCAGAACAAGAAATTTTTTCGTATGCGCATATTTCTCGCCGTGCTAGGCTTTTCCTCTAGAATAATAGCAATTATTCGACAGAGTAAAATTTGCTGATCAACGCTGTTCTTATAGACTGAAAAGACCGCTTCTCTGCTATGCAACGGAGAAAATAACATTGACTCGCATGCGCGAGCAAGTGATCCATGGCCAGTTCACACGCTAGTGAGTGAGGCCGGAAGGTCGGTTGACGCGGTAATCGACCGATTTTCAAGCATACGGCCGTGTTGAGAAAATCTCATAGTATCTCACTATCTTCGATTCACTATTGGGAAAAAATGCCGTTCTGGCTTCCTGAATTTCATCAAAGTAGTCATAATGATGACTGGTTTACCCGTATTATGTTAAAATCAAAGTATCTTAAGTCTTTTCGTAACAGAGTCATACGTTTTATCTGATGTTCTCCTTTTACAGTGGAGAAACAATTCCTGACTGAATCACTAAGATCGGACTAGAATGCGACCGTTCGAAAACGATCTATAACAACATGGTGCTTAGTGTCGCTTCACCCAACAGCCCATGAAGTGGCCAAAGACCACCTTGGTTGCGTATGTGAATTCAAATTACTTTCCCTGCTGCGCTGCAAAGGAACCGTCTTTCAGCAAAAAAGCATGGCGTTGGAATCAGCAAACATTACGCTATCGAATGATTCAATAGTCTAATGAAAAATCTCCGTCCTCAGAGTAATGCGCACATGTGAATCATAATCCTATTTTGGATTTGCAGTGTCATAGAAGAGTCTTTTCTAAACGCCTTTAGGTGCAAGGATAGCTTAAGATTTAAGCTTTTGAGTGATTGCTAACAAGCATTGTGAGTACCCCTTGTTAGGCGTAGGAGTATGCTTGAAAATCTGTGCTACAAAACTAAAAAGAACCTTTCTGTGTCGCTATGGTAGCCTCCCTCTAATTTCACACCTACTAAGTTATGTGAAAATTGTGTGTCCTTTGGATTTCCAATGTGGTTTTTGCAATAAACTACGTGAACTTGGGATTACAATGATGCGTTTTCTTGTAAACACCTTTGTACACAACTTGCCTAAACTTGCTTTGAGGTCGAGCTGACTTGGGAACAAATTCGCTTGGTGTTCGTGATGGAATGGAGCGTGCGGAAAAATGCTAGTGAGGAGGAGTGCAAAATTATTGGGGCGTGGTGCAATGATGCGCCTGTAGAAAGGACGGCTGAGAAGTAGTTTGCGGGTTTCAAATTTGGAGAGCTGGAGGATCAGTCGAGTAAGCTCGGGACGTCCACAGGAAGCTCATTAATCTTGCGTGCGCTTCACTAGCCTTACCCCTAAGCGCCAATAGTGCATGAGTAACAAGCGAATTTATTCCTAAGGCAGCTCTTTCTTAGTGCAAGTATGAGCAATTTGTGCACCAAATTTTTCGCACGAGAATGTGCAACAGTTTTATTGCAAAAATCATTTGGAAAAACCGAAATGGTGCGGACTTTTTATGCTAAGTAATTTTTTAAAAAATACTAGGTCGTTTTTCAAAGAGTAACACGTGGAATCTTCATATAACTTTAAGTTGATGACTCACACATCTCCCCTAAACTGAGAACAACTGTATGGCACAGTAGTGGTTCGTAAAGATGTTAACACTAAGCTGACTCAAAATGGTAGAGATTACAGCATCAGGTAAAAGTGCACTGCGACCTTCGTGTTCAAGAACATCAAAAACCTAAAGAATAAATTTCTTATTACTCTGCTGATCTAATTGTGATTGATTTCGGTCAAAATATGTGAAGCTATACACGTTATTTTGAGTTTCGCAGCGGCATCATTAGCGTTATCGTAAGCTGCGCTCAAATTTCATTTGTTAATAAGGGTATTTTTCATTATTTCAAAGAAAACTTTTTCTTGTTACATTACTCACTAAGCATGATTTCTCTAAACATTCATATATTTTTTATGCATATTCCCTTGCGGACGACGAGGGTCATTATGATCTTCAGCTGAGGAGGGCCGTTAGAACGATGTGCGAAGTTTGGTGCATGTTGCAGTACAAATTCCGATCAGTTGAGTTCTCGGAGGGACATTGCCATCAAAGAACAATAAAATATCTCTGATGATACACCTGTATGATTAATTTTAACAGGATCAACGCTAATGCTTCCTAACGCTGAAGTCTTGTCCTTTTCAAAAGAAAAAACCACGTCTTTTTGAAAAGCAATGTACTTCCAGCTGTTATTTAACATTTTCTTCTATCTTTTTGATGTTTTTGCACTTGATCGATAGCTAAAATCTTTATTTTTATTGTGAGCCTGTAGTATGAAAAGATTTCCATGGTGCGCTCTACTAATAAGTAAAACAACGTTTTCCAATCGCACTGATTTTATCTAATTCATAGCAGATTTTTTGGGATTACATAATTACATTTCGATTTCCAACCCTTTTTTGAAGAATCAAGTCATCATAGAAAAGACTTTAAAAAACGTGTTTTACAAAGGAATAATGCCCAGCAGGTCTGAAACTTCTCTCTTTTGAAAACAATTTTTCTCGTTCAATTGCATTTCAAGGATTGTGCTCGTGAGCCATTGTTTTTTTCTAGAAAAGATCTTTTCCATTAAATTAATACTATTTATTCGATAGTTCGAAAAACGGACATTTCAGAACCAATGTTGGTTTATGGAGAGGGTATTTTCTGCTTTTGCTACTAGCGAAAAAGGATCATATTTTGCGCTTGTCGCAATCAATTCGTCCTTTCAATGTACACCGGATTTCTTTATACATATATAATATATAATATATATATATATATATATATATATGGTAGAAATTTATACAGAGGAAATCAGTACTACGAAAATTTTGTTTATTATTATTATAGGAACATCTGTAAACGTAGTCTTGGTGGAAAGAGCGTTTATTTGTTTCAAAAAATTCGTACCTTCCATTATAAAAGTCACATTCTTGAGAAAACGGCTATTCAACTCCTCTCAAAAATGCATTCTTCTAAGCCTTATTTTACATAGTGCTGGCATTGTCAACAGTTTATCATTACGCTCATCAACAAATAGCAACCTGTAATAACAACATCAAGCAAGAAGAATCACAACTTGCACCAATCCATAGCAGTGCATAGCATTCCTCACTACTTTTCTTTGAACTCCTCCTTTTCCGAGCCCTTTGATAAAAGCCCATTTTTTGCTTCTATTTAAAGTTTTAACGACCATTCGAAATCAAGTGAATTTGAAATGTGTATTTTGTTTTCCACATAAGTTGTTCTTTTGCTGTGTAACAGCTGATATAAAATTTTATTTCACATTAATGAATTTTTTGCCAGATAAAGTTTTTTGTATAAGCACTCTGTAACCATTCGATAGTGAAAATTTCAGCGATTTCAAATACGCGCTTGATTTTTTGTAGAGGACACTTTAGAGCGCTGTAGCAATCAAAAGAATATTGAGTTTTCGCACTCCAAGGGGTGTGATTTCGCGACAAAGGTCCCAAGTCACCGCACTTTTTTGCAACATATCGATCAAGTGTGAAATGTAACCTAATTTTGACTAATAGAGTACAATAACAAGTTTTTTTTTCTGAAGCAAAGTCGCTATAGGAGTCGGCTATTAAAGCTATCGAGCAATTATTGAAAGTCTAACGGGAAAACTTTGTTCGACGAGAAGTGATTGAATGTGAAAGATATTGTTGTTTCCATTTCTAGAGCGCCATCAAAAAAAACTATTCTAAATACAAAGTATACCTTAAATATTGTCGGAATTCCTACTATCAAACTCTTGAAAAAGAGAAAGCGTGTTCTTCAAGAAGTCAAAACAGGATGCGGGCATCGAAGGAAATCTCAATTTGCGAAACGTAATCTTCTTTTGAGTGTTCTTTTGAGTGTTACAGAACTCTATTTAATCCTTCCTTTGAAAAACATGTACACTGTTGGTAGTGTTAAGATACGTCCCATCCAATAATTATCAACTGCTCATGAGAAAATTTTATTCGGCGAGAAATACTCAAATGTGGAGCAAAATCTCAATTGGGCTACTACACCTCAAAATCAGGTCATTCGAGATACAGAATATGTCCTTGAAATTCACTTGATTTTAGCCATTGAATGGTTGCCAAATAATTATACAAAAGCAAAAGAGTACGTGTTTAATAAAAGGCGCAAACAGGGCAGAGATAACAAAAAAAAAACCGTATCCTTCCATTTCTTCTTCGCATGTCATAGTATGGAATAAAGAATTTTAACAAAATGGTGGCATTAATCTGAGAAATGGAACTCTGAAGTGCACAATAATCAGGAGAATGTCGAGAATTATCGATGAAAAGGTATCGCAATCAATAAGCATCACCATTTTGACGACTATTCACTTTGTCCCAATTTCCAGCCAGTATAACCAATTTTATGTACTTTATGTAATAAAGTATATAAAACTGAGAGAAATAAATGATAAATATGATTGAATTGTTAGTAAATATCAATAAAATATTGTAGAAATGTTTAATATAGTTCTAAATACAGCCTTTTCATAAATACTTGATTTTTCCTTTGAAAGTGTAGATTATAGATGGGCGATTACGTTATTTCTAATAAAAAAACCTTGATGGAGTTTATTCTATTGTACTTTACCATTTACTGCATGGAGGTCCTATTTAATCATGGAGAAAGTATAAATTTCATTAGAGAACTGCCACATCAGCTTTACAGCACGCGCCGGCAGCTTCTGCTCGAGCCGGTTGAACCGCTCGCCAGCCAAAAATGGCGCCGTCGCAAAGGGATATATTATCCTTATTTATACTTGAAGAAAAATGTATATGTCGAATACAATCATATTTTCGCTCTTGCAGCTCACTATGAAGACCACTCAAAGCAAACTTTACCTTCGGTTGTCTCGATTCTCTGGCATATCCCTTCGCCGATTTTGGCTGGAGGGCAGCTTGGACGGCTACGAAGAGGCTGGTGGCGCCTGCTCCAAGGTTAATGTAATAGTATTTCTGTGTCGATAAATGGTCAAATATTATAGAGCAGCGTTCAATAATGTTATTTTTACTAGAAATAACGTAATTGATCATTCATAATCCACACCTTCGAAAGGAAAAAACCAAGTATAAAAAGGCTATATTGAACTTTATTAAAATTTCTACGATAATTTATTCAAACTTGTCCAAGATTCAGTCAAATTTATCTTCTTTTCTTTCAGTTTTCATGTACTATATTGCATAAAGTGCATGAAATTCATCATTCATCAATCATTTCCCACCAGATAGTCTTTTTTCATAAACAATGAATAGTTATACCTTTCCTTCGAGTGCTTTATTAAGACCACGCTCAGATTTCAATAGATCCTTTCAGTATTAATTGAGCCAACATGTCATGTGGTCTGGTAAAGGCTCTTGCACAGCCCGAGACACGTGTTTCGTCCTTACAGACTCATCAGCCGGGCAGAACCCGTCGTCTGTCGATCTTTTCATAGTCAGTTTTTTAGGGGGCTTAATAAAGCACCGAAGGAAAGGTATAATATGATAAAGATACCAGCCAGCTAGCAATCGAGTGCGAAAACACTCTGTGTTAGGTGAATGTTTTACCTGACATAGAGTGTAAAGCGTAGGTCGTCGATAACTATATATGAGGAGTGTGACGCTCCCAAGAGAACTGACTATGAAAAGATTGACAGACGACGGGTTCTGCCCGGCTGATGAGTCTGTAAGGACGAAACACGTGTCTCGGGCTGTACAAGAGCCTTTACCAGACCACATGACATGTTGGCTCAAATAATAATGAAAGGATCTAATGAATAGTTATTAGACAGCGCAAATCTTAGCAATTCAAACTCGGTTTTTGAAACTTCTCGGAAGTTGTTGCAGTCAAGAAAATACTACAACGCAAAGGTTTGAATCATTTTCGATGCACGTTTTCTGTTTTGACTTCTTGGGAAAAACGAGTTCTATGGTCTTTTTTAGTGTTGTAATAGCCATTCGATAGCTCTCGATAGCTCTCGCTAGAATCTCGAAAATTTTGATTGTGTGCTTTATTTTCGAAGCGGCTTCCTTAATGCGCTCTGACATCAAAAATTAAAATATCCTCCACACTCAAGCATTCCCACTGAAGAAAGCTTTTCTGGTGGACTTTTGATAATTATTCGGTAGCTTAAATCTCGTTGATTCTCACAGTAGCCTTGTTTTTATGAGAACTGTTTATTATAATCTAGCAGTCAAAAAAAGATTACGTTTCACAGCTAGTCAATATGCTGCAAAAAGCACAATGACTTGGGACCGATATCGCTGAATTCTTCTGGAGTGCGAAACCCAATTTTTTTTCACTGTTACAGCGCTCTAAGGAATTCTCCTTAGAATTCAACTACGTATGTTGCAATCGCTGAGATTTTGGAAAAAAATTTAATCTGGCGAGTATTCCTTAAATATGAAACAAAATTTCATTTCGACTGTTATAGCTCCAAAAAACAAGCAATATGAGAAACAAAATACACCATTCAAATTCACTTGATTTCAACTACCGAATAAATGTTGGAGGTCCATTGAATTAGATCTCTCCTAGAAAAAAACCAAGGGCGCACGAGCGCAATTCTTGAAGTGCAATTGCATGTGGTAGAAAGTGCTTTCAAAAGGAAAGGTTTTGAAGACAGTTGGGCATTTTTCCTCTAGAAGTACGTTCACTGAAGTTCTATCAATGGCAATTCAAGCTTTTTCTAGAAAAAGTTTATAACAATTGAAATCTAACTACACACTACCAAAAAATCGGCAGTGAATTAGAAAAATTGGATTGCGATTGCAAAACGTCGCCTTTTATCTTATATTAGATTGTACTATGGAAAAATCTCAAACAATGCACATAGTATCAAATCAAGACTTTTAAGTTAAGGATCCACTCTAACAACATCAGGAAGATAGGAGGAACCCTTCATTGACAATTGGAAATATATTTCTCTCTCGCAAAGATGTCGCTTTTCTTTTGAAAAAAATAAGATTTTGGTAATCATTAGCGTTACTCTTGCTAGAATTATCCATACAGAAGTCTCATTAGCGATATCGTTTTTGGTGACAACGTTCCTCTGAGAGCCGAATTTCTACTGGAGCACGCACCACTTTTCGTAGCCGTCCGAACGGCGCGCTCAGCTGCTGGTCATAATGGCCCTCATCGTCCGTAAAGGGATATGAGTACAGTCCAATGAAGGCGATCCGCAAACCTTAGTCGAACAGACAAAGTAACCTGAGTATGAAGAAAATATATCTTCGTGTCTACAACACACTAAGAGCTTTATTCCAAAACACTTAGAATGTTGGAATTGCTCGGATTATTTCGACTGAATTCTAATGTTCTAGACAAAGAAGCTTGCCCACCGGAATAGATCTCTAAAAAATTTGCGAATCAAAATAATTCTCACCGTCCGCAAAAGGTTAGTACTACCATCTTTACAAATTTACAGAGAGATGGAATCACTACTCAAGCACTCCACTGCTCGCCAAAAAAAATTCGAAGTGTGAGAGCTGCAAACCTACAGCTTGTATTACGAGACGTTGTACAAATCCCTTAGCTCCCGCCTCACTAATTGCAATTCCACCAACCCGAGAAGAAACGGTAGTCGATGTTGTGTATATCATGGCCACAGGCAACGTTCTGAAGCCGGTAACACTGAACGTCCTTGTGCTCGCTGAAATGAAGCCTCACAGCTTCTGCGACGGATAGTTAAAAATTGCATTACTATATTGACTGATTTTTTACGTATGTTTGGCATATGACGTTTGACTTTGAAGTTCATCAAAAGCTCCGCGTTGCGGTATATCTTGAGCACTGGTAAAGTGTTAAATATATCCACTCTTGTTGAATTTTATAAACTTCCATGTAGGACAGAAGAAAATGAAAAAATAGAGCAATGTTCCAATATTACCTTGACCAGCAGACATCACTCCACATCCCAGCACTACTGAGATTGTGGCTAACAGCGCAAATATAAGGGAGTCCATTGGAAATCTTGCCATTTCTGTTAAAATATTAATTTGAATATTAAATCAAACGTTGTTCTAATCAAAACAGATTTCTTGCAACAGATGAATCGCAGGACAACAATGGATTTGATTCTCAACACTCATACGCAAATGACGTTGACGTGGAAGTTCTCATACTTTCCAGGTAGCTTTATTCCCAATTGATCTGATTGAAGACTAATTCCTTTGAGATGCTTTTATGACAAATTCTGCTATTCCGTATAGCACGATAATTTGTTGGTGAAGTCCAATTCATATTAATTTTTGGTTGAGAACAAATTACTTTTATAGAAGGAAGTTTCAGTGAATGGGTCATTTCCCCACTTTGTACGCTTAAATTTTGTTCCTACCATGTTATTTGTAATTATGCAAAATAAAAGCCTGAGTTTCCAAAAACTCTTTGTCGTCGAATTGGGCTTCACATTTACCTTTTTAAAAGAAAATATGTGGAAGAAGATATTGATTCATAAAAATGAGCTGCAATTTCTGGTGCGGAACGTTTTCGGTGGGAAATTTTCTAGGAGGCCTATATCACGTCAGTGCACTTCTGATGTTCTCATCAGCCTCTATCATTCACTACTTTACAAAACCTCCTTTGTTATGGAAGAAGACGATCAATTGCCAAAGTAAGAATTTCTAGATTATTACCTTAGAGGGTTCAGGAGCACGAAAGGACCAGATGGCATCAAGAATCCACGAGTACGAGGAAAGAAGGGAAAATTGTGTGAGGATAGACCGCAGAAACAATTGCGTCAAAGCTTCACGTCTTGACATAAAGCGCATAAAGTAACAACTAGTTCGCTATCCCTTATACGACCGTCTCTTTACAGCAAAACAGCACCAAAAATGCCTTAGCGATAGTGATGATGATTTCATAAGCAGAAGTACAGTTTGCCTAATTTCTTACAAATCGTGAGACAAAAAATACATTGACGAAATGGGTAGGCTACTCTATATACGCTAATAAAAACAGCTAGTTCGTCAACATAACTCCAAACCAAACACCCCACTAAGCACGCATAGGGCACAGACGCATAACTTGGTGAAGTTCGACATAGTAATCACGTTCCTTGCACATGTGCATTAAACATCAGCGCGAAAGATTTTAGAAGCCTTTGGATAAATAACACTAATCCAGCAATGAACTGCAAAGAAAAGTGCCATGTAATCGTGATATGAGTCATTATGTAAGGCAATCGTTTTGAGTGGGAAGTGCATTAGGAGTCCACGAGATTCCCGGTCGTCTTCACTTGAGGAACTCAGTGGAAGGCCTAAAAAAGTTGTAAGCATGTGAAGTGTGATTTTGTGATTGAGATCTAGGCTCGCTGATTTTTTTGAAAGACTAATGGAGATGTTTGGCAGACTGGATTGTGAACAACCTGGTCTCTCCATGGCGTGCCTGTCGAAAAGTTAGTTGTTTGATTATATTGTGTATAAAATCTCGTATTTGGCATGATATGAAAATGAGATATAAAGAACCAATAAATGCCTATCCTTTTCACATGGCTTTCTACTCTTGTCGGCTGTTTTGTTTAGAACGAGTGGCTAATTTTGTCAATATTGAAGAGTAAAACTACTTGCCGCTGATGCCCGAATTTTGAAGATAACCTATTTTTTGCGAACTCGAAAACTTCTCAAATTAAAGCATAACAAAACTTGTAAGAACTCAAAACGGTTGGTGAACTGTACAGCAACTACACTCATAACGTTGCCAAAGAGTTAATTTACATGACTTTGGACAAAAGAGTTTTATAAAGGTATAGGCTGAAATTCGATGAACTAGTGCAGTATTGTATTGAAAGAGCAGTAGGAATATTATAGCACAACAGTTTCTCGTTCAACAATTCAAATAAAGCAATGCGAAGCTGCTGCATTAAGGAACTGCTCCAACACGGAACTGGAAACCGTAATGAAAGCGGAACTGCTTATTCAGTTTTTGTAACGTTCGCAAAAAACCTAGTAGGGCCGATGTTTCTACTGCGATAAAAATCTGCTTCAGAACAATTCTATGGACTAGAGAACAACTTTTTACAGGAAACCACAAAAAAATTTCTTGTACTATCTCGCGTAATTAATTTTCTTACAAGATCCAACATTGCTTGCTTTCATGTGCTGTTAAGGGTAGAGAATTTTTGTTAACTCCGAAAGCCTAAAATAGTGAAGGAGTGAAATTGATCACTTATAATTATGAAAAGAACATAAAGCGATTTCAATTAGTGCTAACGAAATTTCAAAACCTACTCTTTTCAAACAAAACGCTATAGCCATACTTACACTAATCAGTAATGGAGGACAGTTTGGACGGTCTCTTATTTGATTTTCGTCCGCTATCCTAGGACAAAAAAAAGAAACGACCCCTTTTGGGGGACAAGTTTTTACAAGAGTGCCAATAATCATACGAAAGTCTAAATCTTTGGCTAGATCCGTATTTGGTCGGTTTTTAAACGCCAATTTCTAACGCTATAAAATCCAAAATAATATTATATTTCAAGCGACCGCGTGTTTCTATTTCACTTATATCTCGCTATACAAAAATTTTTCCTTAAAATGTTAGTGGTGTTATCAGAAATCCCGCATAACTCAAAAGTGTGCTTGCTTTTTGGAAAATCTGCTTTGATAGCGCTCTAGGAGAAAGAAAAGGTTTGTGCTATAAAGTTTGCCGGATGGAGTTCTTTCTTCAAACTACTAATAATCATGTGGTAGCATAAGTTTCAATAATATCGACGCCATACTTATTTTCTGGAAAAAAAAAAACCGTTTTACTGCAGCGAAGCAGAGCGAATAAGATCAATTTACATAAGCGATCATATGTTCGTTGGCCAATTCACGGGCCGCGGGGTGGAGCGGCGGAAGCGGTTGGCGCGATGACCGATCGATTTTCTCTAAAAAAAGCGATACATTTGTTATTCAATTAAAAATTGCTTCTCCCCTTTCAAAGAAACTCCAGTGAACGCCTGTCTTTGATGCTACAATATTTTCTTCACACGTTCATGTGCTTTTCCTGCTTCCAGCGAAGTAATAATTGAATTGCGCAGCCATTATCAATTTCATTCCAAATTTTACATAGTTACAGTCCTTTTTAAAAAAACCGGCCACCTACGGCTTTAGCCAAAATTTGAGCTTTCGTATGGTTACTGACACTCAGTGAAAAGTTCATGAGTATCAAGTGCGGTAAAATTTCAGTTTTTTTCCGGATAACAAAAAAGAACCCCTGATTCGTCCTCAGATCAATCGTTCAGGAGCGTAGCTCTCCACCAAACCTATCTCGATCGGCTAGATCCTCATGCTCATTGGAAATGGCTATCTTATGAGCGTTTCGGAGGTATTGCCATCATCAGAGCTTCTCTCCCTCTGTGACAGAGATGGAGCGTCGAACACTAGTACGTTGTCGCGGAAAGAAATCCCGGCTGCCAGTGTATTTACAGTCGACGCTTTACGGTGGTATTGGTTCCAACTTGCTGGTCGGTACAATCAGTCCATAGTCGCAGTGGCCATTCATCACGCTTTGTTTAAGGAACATCGAAAAGAGTTGCTCAAGCAGCTTTTGAAAGTCGAATAATGGAGTATTTGGAGGCTGTTCATAACGCCTAAAATAATCCTTGACTTCATCGCTATTATAATTTCTGCAGCTATAGTCTTTCATGGTAATCTCTGTTGCCTTTTTTTAGAATCATGAAGTTGATTAGAATCTCATTGAACAGATCTGGCTTGCCAATAAGATAAATATATCTCCACGCAGGTTCAAGTACAACTCCCATGCATTAGCGTTGAGAAATGAATTATTGTGATACTACAGTCTACAGTCGTCCATCTAAGATCCAAAAAAACGGCGATTGAAATTCTACGCCTCGATGTGCTTATTCCATATTATCATTATTTCTTTTAACAAAGTCAATAAAGGGGCACGCAAATGTGGTACTTATCAATTGTAACGAACGAATGAAGAAGTGATGTTGGTGGGTAGCGAACTGAGATGATCCACTATAATACAATATAATTAAAAGCCAATAAAGATCTGCACTACCCAGAACATGTACTTTAGATATGATTCTTTTTTGATGTCAATAAGTTAACTTTAGCTGCGATGTGGCTATTTTTTGGTGCGTGAATATCACATTTACTTATCGGATCTTCAAAGGGATGTCACAATAGACACCATTTCAGTTATTTATTGTAACTCTTTTGTTGTTCTACTCCTTTTGATCCGTCTCCAACTCTATCAAGTCAATATCATTATTTCTTATTTTATAGATCCGTCTTCACAGCGCCTTTTTCTCTGGGCGGATTGCAGTACTTTTAGTATTCCATACGTTTACTTTCTATCTTCTTGAACATCGTACATTACCTGATGAGCGAGTCTCCTTGCGATCTAGAGAACAGCCCGGATGTGGCGTCCCATAGGGCATCGTTGTTGACTGCCGCAGAGAGTGGGCGAGTGGAGCTGGGATCCATGTGCGCCGCGACGAGCATCACAAGCACTCGGTGACGGCCTCACGGATCGACACTGTAGTGAATACTTAGTGGCAAAAATGGGACTATGTTCTCGAATTTCATGCGAATCGATATTCTTCGAGTGTTTCTTTTATGCTTACAATTTGAAATCATGGCGATGAACAACTTTAATTGGAGTTACGGCATTTTTTGAGTACTGAACACGTATTTGACGTTTATTAATGTTTTGAGTCACACTAAATGCCGAATAGGCAGAGATTTTTGTCTATGACACACTGCAATTCAATTTCAGCTCTCATTGACTGTGCCAGTTGCTGAGAAGAGGTTAAACCAAAACGGACCTGATGCCAACATCGAATCGAACCGCTATGTTCACTATATTTTGCCACATCTGTCTCGACTAAGTTGTCATGGCGATGTTTGCTTCTACGCAAGTTTTTCCACACAGAATGAATTTGGAGAAAAAAAGAGTGCTGTCCAGATCGTGAGGGTTCCTGAGTTTGACACGTAATTTGTAGGTGTCTGCTTCTATACACCTCTTCTCGTTATAAGATACATGTGCGCAAATTCTCGCCACCTCCTTGTTGTCGATTACAATACAGCACGGTGGGCTTTGTCTTTGACTGCAACAAACTATGAGTTTTGGAAGTGCACCTTTTTCTACTAGTACAGATGGCGGAAAAATGTGAGAAATTTACTTCAATCTTTAAAACTCTTCAAACCATCACTTGGTACATTAAGTGCTGTATTATTCTTAGAAGAAGGTATTGAAAAAATACTCGTTCAAAGAACACTTTCTAATCTTTGAGCTTCAATTCTGGAACCATTATGATAGTTTTCCGATATTCTCATTCGTTTTCTGGTTTATTTGCGGCAACTATTTACATTTTTTTTACAACAACAGAGGACAGTTTCGCCTCTTTATTGCCTGTCACTGTTCCTCTAGGAATTTTTCAAAAGGCGTTGATTATTGATTATTGAAACTCACTCGTTCCCATTAAAGTGATTGCCGCTGCTTGACAATCCAATGGTACTTAGGAAATGTTAACAGTAAATTGGCTCAAAATGCCCGAGATTATTGCATCGGGTAGCAGTGCAATACGAGCTTGGAGTTGGAAAACATCGACGACCTGTAGAGCACATCTTTGTTACCAGTTGAAAGAGTCTGTTTAGAATTCTCCGCAGTCAATTATATAAGGCTATGCAAGTCATATTAGCTTTAAGAGATCAACGAATTGTCACAAAAAAAGCATACCTCCTATTCCTTTTCAGAAAATCACGAAGAAGAATAGAATATTTGAATATAAGAGCTGAGGACTTAGAGTTCGAATCGCAAGACGTTGCACAAATGCCTGAGCTTCTCCTCTGTCACTTGCAATACCAAGTACCTGAAGGAAACTCTAGTCTTTCCTGCGTAAATCACCGCGAGAGGGAAAGAAAACCCGCTGACTGTGAAGGAACTGGTGCTTTCTATATTTAAATTTCGTAATTTTACTAGGAATGACCCAAAATTGAATAATTGCTCCAAAAAAGCTTTATGATCTGCTTTTTTTTACGTCGTACTTTGTATTCAAAATTTCCCATTAGAACTTTCGAATTACGATAGTTTTATTTATGAAGTGTCACATATATATAGTGTGATTAGATTATAAATTCGCGTAGAATAGTGGAAGATATCTGTATAGAATAACATTTATCTTTCCTCAACTTGCCCTGCATGCATCACTCCACATTTTAATACTGTGGAGAATGTGGAACACAATCGGTTGAAAATTCTGCCAAGTTCACTTTTGGCTCCTAAAAATCTAGCTAAATATTGTAAATCTAACTAAATTTAAATATTCGGCATTTCCATTAAATTGATGATAAGGTAACAACGGGCTTAGTTTTCAACATTGAATTCTAGGTGTCATCGACGTGTCGACTCTTGGACTTTTCCAAAAGTTCTGCGGATTTCCAGGCCGTTTAATTCAAAGCAAAACTCGGTTCTTTCTGAACATAAGGGAACAGAAGAAAATCTGATTTCATTCGTTGGAGAGAAAATTTTCATTGGAGTGTTGGTAGCCGTTCGAAAGCTGAAACTTCAGGCTACCACTGTACTTCGTCGGTTTTTCAAAACACCCTTTTATAACGCTGTGATTTCCACGCAAAGCCAGCGCATAATTGTCTATGAAAAGAGCTCTTTCTATGGATCTTTAGTAATCATAAGAAAGCGTAGTGCTTCGTGATGCTAATGCTATGCTTATACCCTAGTAAGACTATTCCTCTTCAACGCAGCAGGTAAAATAAGTTGAATTCGATGTGTAAAAGAACAATTGGAGGCCATTAACATTGAGGTGGATGTGGCGGTCACGTGACTACTGACGCAATACTTCGCTGACGAAATACTTCTCTACGCATTTATAGGATTTTAAAAAGCATTGGCAACAGAAAGCACTACAGAAAACGTATAAATCTGCTACATTAAAGCTCCAGATACTTTTGTTTTGCCATAAAGTCGGACATTAGTCATCATTATGATTTCTTTGCTGGAACTCAGGTGACCAGAACTTCCTAATTGCTTCCAACACTGACTCGAAGGCATGCTCACGTAATCAAGATTATGATGGAGACTAGGAGGCTCACTCTACCTCTCGATGTTTTGCAGTCCAAGTGATCTACCGCAGTTCGCGCTACGTTTCATCATAATGCAATCATCATCATGAACTGTTAACATTGCGTTACATGCCGTGATTGTTGTTTTTTCGATTGCAGTTATGTTGTAACTGTTATTTGTCTTGCAGTCATATTTGAGCCACGCATGTCGGTGGTCTGTCAAACAGGGCTAACTTATAGAGCCCGATACACGTGTTTCGGTCTTGCGATCTCATCAGTCGGGCAGTTACCCTTTCTCGTCTTTTGCTAATCTCTGTGGGAGCTCCAGTCCCCACAATAAGAGTTAGCGACGACGTACAATTTAAAACTCTATGTCCGGTAAAAACTCACCAAACACAGAGTGTTGTACACTCGATTGCTCGTGTCACTGCGTGTGTTACTGTTATTTGTTATAGATTGTTCGTTACGGCAATTAATATGCTTCTTTGGTCTTGGTATCAGCACTGCTCGTCATCAAATAGATAGCGGAAGACCGGCAACGAAGGAATAATCAATGTAATTGAGTGAACCATCCGGCATGCAACGCCCATCCACTGGCATTAAGCACCAAAGCCTAAGTACTCTAGCACAGTCAACACTAAAACTAAACTAATCCAAAGCACTCTCCACTGAAAACTAATACAATAGTGGAGAACTAATAGAGAGAGGTGATAAATTCTGCTTTGTGCTTTACGTGACTGGAGTCTAGCTTTGGTGACTTTTTCTAATGAAATAGTGGAGGAGATTGGCTAACTGGAGTTGGGGGCAATCTGTTTTTTTCTCAATTTTTAACGAAGACGAAACAGCCGAGACGTCAGAAGGCGGAACAATTTACATTATGACAACCTCATTTTGAGCTTACTGAGAAAATACTGCAATTTTTTGAACAATGCCAATAGTCAGTAACAAGAGGTCTTTAGAAATTAGATGTCGAATTTTAGTCTCGATATTCTCGTTAGCTCGATTCCGCTTAGTATGCCTATGGGATTCCTTAGCGATTGGGGAGGCTGACCGATAACCATAGCAAGAGCCTCTACAAAATTCAACCTAAGATCCAGAAACAGGCGAGAAATGAGATGACACGAGGAATACATCAGTATGAGAAAGGAGAATGAATTTCGTATCAAGTTGGTTATTGGAAAATAAATGCATTTAGTCACCAAGCAGTAATATGGACGTTGTAGAAAGCGTGAGTGGCGTGACAGTGAGCTGAGGCTTCTTTGGTCACCTTGAAGATTTTTTCTGAAACGACACTTTCAAGCAAATACCGCTGCTTGTCATACAAAAAAATACCACGAAAAACATCAGCTGGACTCAATTTGTGATTTCAGCTGATAAAACGGTCGAGGTTGGCGCTCACTAGTATCGATAACCGTTCCATTACTACTCCAACAGCGTGACACTTAGATATTAGAAGAAACTGATCCGTCAGTGCGATTAATTACTATTCAGGAAAAACGGTGGCCTAAGAGCGTTTCTCTGGGAAATCTTTCATTGAGAGTTCTATGGGGTAAGGAGATGTAGCGGCAAACTTTGATGCTACCATATGTATGACTATAGTTGTAGTCAATAAAATGAAAACTCGATCGCAAAACTCCAGCATATTGGCGAGAATAGTTCGACTCAGAAAATAGTTAACCTTTTTTGCCTGCTTCGCAAGCGGCAAATCGAAAGCATTGTAAGTGCTGTAAAATAATCTGCTGTGTTAAAACTCTTTTATCAACACCAATTGAAGCTGATAAGCATTTCTATGCCGCAGTATTCACCCTGTAGCAGTTACATGATGTAGTAGTTCCGTGTTGTAGCACTGTCATGTAGCAATTGCGTGATTTAGCACTACCGTGTCGTTTTGAGATACTGAGCAAAGAGCAGCCTCGCTCCATCATTCTACTTATACCTGAAATACAATACTATAGTAAGTCGACTGATTTTGATAGTGTTTTTATCAAAATCTTATATCAGGGATCAATTGGAAAGAGTTATTTCTCAACTTATTTCAAGTGAACTACTACGTAGTAGCATCAGGTCGCTCAAGCGTGAATCGAATCCAGTATGGAAAAGCAACGCTGGAGTCATCACTTCATACATGCGATGTTTACCCTACCGTTTTCGTCTCAATGTGACAGCCTTAAGACTAAGATCACAAAAAGAACAATTACTCAGTCACACTATTCAAATCATCGTAGCTTCTTCTATAGACCATAGCATCAAAATGTTAGCGACAATAAAGATTTACAACAAGCTTGTGTAAAGTCATCAATCTAGCAAAACACTGATAATATAGCAAAGCTCAATGAGAAAAAAAACAAGGAGTTGCTTCTTATTCCACAACGCTTCAAAAAATTGCAAATCAACTTCTCTGATATAAGCCACTTCAATATAGCTTACGCTTAGAGGAATGACCGCTCATTAACACTTTAATGTTTTCACCATTAGATGTATGCAGAGGAATTTATTCGTCAAAGCACAGAATAAATTCTCCAGAACACGACGGCTAGATGTGTTTTCTTATGAACCTTCCGCACAGGATTGCTCGAATGAGGAATCAAAATTCGTCACGAAAAGCGTTCACGTTTTTAGGAGATTGAGAAAGAGCATTACTTAATGGAAGAAAATTTTGATGGCTCCTGCATTACAGAGTGTTAGCGAGAACTTTTGGAGTTGGAAAAAAAACTATTATGCTCTGCATTGTAGCAAGGAGAGAGGCGTATGTGGTGACGACACAGTGTACAATGACACTGGTCCGTCACCACCTCTTGGTTGATGGATCTCGGCTGGTAGAGCAAAATGATCCATGCATCAACTGATTTTTAAACCTCGTAGTAGACATTCAAAATAATTCTAGAAAAAAAGAATCTTTAAAGCCTAAGCGAGGGTGGTATGCCAAGACCATGCACCGGTGTTTCGGACCTCCCTGCTTACTGCAAAGCAGGGCTTAATGTGGGGCGTGGGTCACTGACGAGGAGGGCGATACCTCCGCAACATCGGTGTATGGCCCTGGCGTACCAAACGTCGCTTAGGTTTCAAGATTTTTTTTCTGAAATTATTTTGAATGTTTATTTCTAGGTTCAAAAACAGTCGATGCCATGGGTCAGACTATTGTGGTTCCTCTGCTCATGGAAGACAAACTGAAGACATAGTCAGTGTTGCTGATCATCAGCTCTTCTATGATGAACTTCATAAGGGCTATATTTAGCTAGCCACTCATGAATGGTTCTCAGTTTTGCCGTATATCAAAATCGACTTCATTCAACATCGACATGCGTGAAGGATATTTTCTCAGATTATCTATGTAGCACAAAAGTGCTGTAGAGTGCAACTGATTTGATCATGATAAATCATATTTCTATGATTACCACCGAGTTAACCAAATCACTGTTTTTTAACGCCTTTCAATCGTTAAGCTTTTGGCTGCTTCCAGGAGCTCGTTGTCCATACTCGGGCGTAATTTGCTCTACCTTATTTCTCACTCTCGATTTGCGGCCTCAACCAGCTACTGTAACGGTGACTGGGGAAAGAAGACGCTCGTGGCAACGCAGACGCAGACATCTTGAGATTTGATTAATTAATTATTATTGAAAGTTCGAAGAAATAGCTTCGTTTAACGAGAAATGTCTGAATGAGAAAGATTTTATTTTTTGTTGTTTCAGCATAATAATGAGCCATGTTGAAATGAAAATATGCCATTCATACTCTTCTGATTCAGGCCATAAAACATACTAGAACTTCAAAAGAGCCTCAAACTGCGTTTTCTGAGAAGTCAAAACAGGGCACGGTTATTGGAAAAGTACGAATCAAAAGACTGTCACACTGGTTGAATGTTGTCGCGTAACGAGTTAAACGAATGAATGAAGAAACTCGGGCGAAGAAGATGGTTTCCAAATGATTTGTGCGCTATATTTCTGTTACCGGAGAAGGTTTCTTGAAGTGACTTTTTACATGGCTAAAAACTTCCGGCGGTCTTTTGATAATCTTTCGAGAGCTCAGAACATTGTGAATTCAGAAATGTACTTCTTTTTTCAAAGGTCCTCATACAGCGCTGTAGCAGTTTATATAAAATTTCATTCCACACTCGACGCGCGTTGTCGCGTTTATATTTCGCTGAACAAAGTTTTTTCTCCAAAGACCATTAATCATCAGACAGCGCAAGCCTCAAAAATTTCAAAAAAAAAAACATTTCTCAAAAAACTTTCTTACAAAGCTGTAGCAAGAAAAACAAAACTGTGCTTCATCCGCGCCTCGCGAGCGTACGTTATCTCGTGGATTCTCGCAAAGTCAGAGCTTTTCCCTAAAAAGTCACTATTTTTTCGAAAGTCTATATTTCGAGAATTTCAAAAATATATTTGGTTTCTGAAAAGGCTTTTTTTACAACGCTGTAGCGGACTGATTGAGGTTGTGTTTCACACGAACCGCGCGTTTTCGTGAAGATTGTTGTTATCTATTTGAAACGTTCCTCCTTTTCGTGAAGATTTTTTGAGTTTTTGTAATTAATTTGTAGAAGAAACTTTCTTCTATCCTTCTAGTGCTGAGCTTTCATTTTCCTATATATGCGTAGTAAACCACCTATAAATCTTAAGGCCTCAGCCCAAGCCTATGTAGCATATCCCTGAATACTAAAGGGATATGATCGTGTAGAGGAAATCCAAACATCTGATCCATATGATTTATCTATATTAGTTGTCAAAGCGGAAGAATATTCTAAGGGTCAATATATTAATTCACATGGAGGATGTGAACGTCAAATTATTTTTCCTGCTACAGTGCAGCAAAGCAGCGTTTTCAAGAACTAAGTAAATTCTTCTACAGTAGGCGAAATTAGAGCTATTGAATGGTCATTATGAGTCCAAGAGGTAAGCTATATCCTGAGAATAATACGCGCGTGTGAAAGACAATTCTTTTTTCTGCCACACCCTGCAAAAAGGCTATTTTAAAAGTAAGTTAAATTCGGAATTGTCGATATTTACGTCATCTAGTAGTAAGTGATCATTTGAATGGAAAAGCTCCATTCAAAAATCATAAACGACATAGCGCACGTTGCTTGTGAAACGAAATCTGATTTATATTGCCATAGCAATATGAAATAGGTTAAAAAATGCTATGACATATTTCAGTTTACAATGATTTGAGCTTTCGAATAATTATCGGCCCAATGCAAGTTTGTTAACCAGCAAAAAAGTCTCTGTAAAGAGCCCTTTCTGCTAACGGAATTGCACCTTTTGTGTCACAAACCCTTGTCTCTGTTTGATTTGCCGTTGGCTGGAAAGCGCTCTTCAATGTTCTTGTACATGGGCTGTCGCAAGCAAGGAGTTGCTGATTCTAGCAGAAGCTGTAGAATCTATCGTTTGCTAAGAAGCATAACATAATCTATTTGTGTACCGAAAATTACATCCATATTCCGAATAGGAGAAAAGGCCCTTACAATAACCGTGCTCTTAATAAATTTTGGTAATAGTTCGTCCCAGCTTATCTTCCTTTATTTTCTTAGAAAACGGAAGAGCCGGGACATTTGGGACTTTTCTCCTTTACTTTTTTCTTTCGTTTTTTCTCTTTTCCTTTTTCTTCTTTCTTTATTTTCCTCTTATCTCCAAGGTCTCAACTTTGTCCTACAACTGTTCATGTTCGGAGCAAATTTTCGGCGTCTTGTTACAACCTTTTTTGGTCTACGTTTGGGAATTATGAGAATTATTTGCCAGGTTTCGACCTGCAATACCCTTCGAAGTAGATTTGAGGAAGACGACTTAAATCTAACGGCGATCTCTCTTTTCAATCCACCACATCATTTTCATAAGTGGAATGGGACGTCGCGGCGAACGCAGAAGCGCTGTTGGTAATCGAGGCGGTGGCGGTGGCGGTGCTAGTGGACTCGGTGGTATATCGAACCAACGAAACTCACTGGTCATCAAAGCCGACGCGCTGATTGGCGATCAGCTTCTTCCAGGTACCTTTTCCCTCATGGTATGTCTTCTCAAAGTTGTTCTTTTCTTGATCAACGTTGGGGAACGACATTGATTTTCTGCACGGCAAGCTGCCGCATCGCGCGGCGAGCGTAGCGCGTTACAATCACAATGTGATAGATTTTTAGTGAGATTCAGATTTTTTAGCAGTCAAAGAGGGTTCGATTGTCAGTAAATAGTAAATTATGGTAGGAGAGACTTCAATAAGGCTATTTTCAGTTGAAATATGCTAGAATAATCACAAAATAATGAATTGTTTGTAAATAATGGTGCTGGACATAGCAAAGCGATGCCACATCATCGATGATTCCGAGCTGATTCTTTCTATTAGTATTCAAGTTTTCAGTTTTGGGTAATTAATTGCTTATACATCCGCATATACTTAGCTGTAAACATTATTTATCGCTGCAACCTTTGATCACTGGCTATGCGCATTAATTTTACATGCCCCACTTATTTTTTTTTCTTTACAATTTTCTTTACAAACTAGCCTTTGTATTGGAACAAGCAATTCTTGAGCTATCGATCGATACTGATAATCCAGTGAAAAAGTCTTTCTCTGAGAAAAAAAAACCATGGAAAAAACATGAGTGCATTCTACACAGTGCGACTAAATTCTGCGCAGTTTGTAATGAAAAGTGGGAATTCCGGGGAAAACTGGGGATTCTTATCACTCAAATACATTTGTATAAGTCCCTCCAACAATAATCTATCTTTTCATTGCGCAAAAGTAAATTTGGAATCAAATTTTCACTACATAATACCAAAATAACGTAGCGTGAAAGTAATTTTTAAATAGATCCCTCCATTATGTATTTGAGCCAACTTTTCATGTAGTCTGGTAAGGGCATTTCAGTAGATCCTTTCATTATTATTTATGCCAACATGTCATGTGGTCTGGTAAGGGCTCTTGTACAGCCCGAGACACGTGCTTTCGTCTTTACAGACTCATCAGCTGGGCAGAAACCCGTCGTCTGTCGATCTTTTTATAGTCAGTTCTCTCGGGAGCCCCACACTCCTTTATATATAGTTATCGAAGACTCTAGGCTCCTGATAGAAACTGACCATGAAAAGATCGACAGACGATGGGTTCTGCCCGGCTGATGAGCCTGTAAGGACGAAACACGTGTCTCGGGCTGTACAAGAGCCCTTACCAGACCACATTACATGTTGGCATAAATAATAATAAAAGGATCTACTGAAATTTGAACGTGGTCTTAACAAAGCACTTGAAATAAAAGTGATTTTTTTATTTCTTTTCGTTGATAAAACTTTGAATGAAGGTCGTCATCACAAATCAAACTTGATATTAAAGTCAGCACTTTTCAAGCTTTCGAACGATTATAAAAACATAGACTGTGAAAGAGGAATCAAATGCTATATAATGGCTGGAATTATTTCCTTTTTGGAAGGATGTGGGTTTCCTCGTGGAAACAAATTTTTGGTTACATGCCCATCCTTTATGCTAAAGAAACCTTCATAAGAGTCTCTTCTGTGGTCTATTCCATCATTTAGAGGTTATAATCCTCCTTTTGAAGTCTGAGTTCACTTGATAACTTCCAAGATTTTCACTGCTGCTTGCAAAAATGCAAAAATATCCTCCTTGCGATGTGGCGAGTGGCAGTGTATAGATGTGCAACGATTCAGCACATGCTCGCAAAGAGGTGAGATCTAGGTTCGAATTCCGGCTGACGCAAATGTTTTTGCACAGCACTCCACATTATTGGGTGTATAGATGTGTACGAACGCGAATATTTGCACACGTATATGTGTACGTGCGTACATGCATATGTATATACGTGCGTATACACGTGTATTCACGTACTTATATACATAGATACACACGTACGTATACATATGTGTATGTGTATGTATAAACATATGTTCTTGTATATTTACGCAGTTCCCAGCGGGTTCATTTTGAAGCTTATCTATCATCTCTATCTTCTTAAGGTCCTGATTCTTGCAAATGCCAGGCTCGAATCCATGCTCTTGTGAGAAATTGTATGGGATGTGGCAAAATCGTATGTGCACAGGAAGGTAGTGGTCCGTGCTTTTTCTGTGGAACACTCGTCTGTACGAACGAGGAGCGAGAGGTGACAGGCGATTACTATTTCAAAAGGCATTCCGTAGTGGGTCACTTCATTTCACCACTCTCCAACATGAGATTTTGATGAATTTCCTCTAATTTTCTTATTTACCTTTTCATCTGAAATTCCGACCGACGTCAGCGATCGAAAATCAGAGACTCCGTTCTACACTCCAGGATATCGAAAATAAGGTGGGCCGGACACGTGATGCGCTTCAACGACAACCGATGGACGAGGGCCGTTTTCCACTGGATTCCTCGGGACGTCAAGTGCTCTAAAGGAAGACGACTGACCCGTTGGTCCGATTTCTTCACGAAAGTGATGGAAGAAAGATATGATGCTCAGCGAATCCCTAGAGCTAGGAGGACTCACTGGGCTACTCTTGCACGCGATAGGGAAAAATGGCAGTGTTGCTGGTACCCGCTCGAGTCACTCGACAATCAACGGGACGGCAGGTGCCAGCACATCTTACATTCGATCCGTTTGCTCGCCTTCATCTTCCGCAAAAGGCTTACGAAGATTTTACACGTTGCTTCGACTGGTGCTCGAGGAATTTTTTTTATCACAGAAAGCCGGTCAAGACAATTCTTGTTGCGATCAAGGCTATAGCTGAGTTAAAGCACTCTCAACTATTTTCAAGACAGCGTTAGAGGATAGAGTCGAACCGAGCTTCAGTGGATTTCCACTATGAAGATCTGGCGTGTCGCAAAGATACGGTTACTCTCTGTTATTCCGATTATAAGGGTGCTGCATTGACTGAAGAAATAAACTGCCGTCATACTGCAAAGTTGTTGTCTATCCAAGCCCACACTATCGACTTTGGAAGTTATTCTACCTGATGTTCGTATTTTTTGTAATTACTGACGAAGATAATAAAAGTAAGGAAAACGTGGAACTTATCGACATCAGTGAACAGGTGAGTAAGTGATGTAGGTAGCTGGTGAATTAAGTTGACTCACTGTACTGGATTAGTGCTTTTCTAATGGTCCTAAGCACGTTTTCCAGCAAGAAGCTCGTTTCGGGTGCTGGAGAGGGGGACTAAAAAGAGCACTGAACTCTTCAGTCAGCTTATGGGAATGATGAAGAGCAATGGTGAACCCGGAAGCGAGAATCTTCTATCGTCCATCGGAGCTGATTTGCAGAAGGCTACACAATTTAGAAACATGCTTATCGCCGCCGATGCTGACTCGTAATGTTTTCATCACTTATTTTTTCTTACTTCCGTCTAAATGTAAGAATACAGCTTTATATGACTGTCATTGGGCTTGTATTAGCAGTGATTTTAGTGAGCGTCGCACGAAAGTCAACGATCTTGAGAGTGACTACTCTTCCATTGTAAACAGCCCTTATCTAACACCGGAGGTCAGCTTTTTAGTGATAACGTGGACTCTATGAGTATAGTATTTCAGCTTTTTTCTTTGAGGGAACGCGAAATGATTGTACAACGCCGTTTAGAACTGAAGGAAATCCGAGAGAAACGTCGCAGAAACATAGTAATTGATCTAAGTGCCAACGGTGTCGATGTTCATTCAGAAGTCGGTGATTATTAGGGAAGGTTTTAATGGAAATATCTCACTGAGACATTTCTTGCATTTCCAGAATGATCATATGAGTGCAAACCCACAGTATGATCCAGTAATCGAATCAGTTATCGAGAAATCTAATGAGAGACAACGAGCTGAAAGTGCTGCAATGCAAGCAGCGATGAATGCGCATTGGGTTCCTAAAGGATTTGTTCACAAGGTGTGTCATCGTAAACATTATTTTGCATACTTTGTTATTTCAGAAGATTTTTGAAGGCCGTTTTTTGCTGGTCTGAGACTCTACGCTGGTTTTCGGTTATCATTCGGGAACTTAATTCTCGTTGGTTTTGGGAATATACTTGTTTTTTAGTAAATCCTTAGCGTGGTGTGGCTGGGAAATTAAAACTGCGTTCTGCCTGCGGCGCATTTAGGCGGACTTTTTCTAGAATAAGCTTCTTCCCTAAACTCTCAGTAATTATTCGGTAGCCCAGCTCTCGGCAGTCTAAATGGTGTATACGGTTTTGAAGATCACTTCTTAGTATGTTTAGCATCCAACAATAATTAGGCTTGGCACTCGGTGCTTATTTTTTGCGGCTACGATGTGTGGATATTTATGTATCGACTGAGCTGCGCGATTCACGTTTGGCGTGAAGAAACTCTAGAAAAAATGTGCGACTCTGATACTCCGAAATCTTCTCTACACGTTTATAATCTTTTCGTGCGTAGACTTAGGCTGTTCAGACCTAGGCTTATTAGCAGAAAGGGGGTGAGGGAAGTATTCGGCACTATGTAATGAAAGTGAAGCCTCTGCCTACGAGAAAATGAAATTGAAGCCTCTGTCGATAGAACAAAGTTTCTTTGGCAATTTGGTGGAAAATCCCAGGAATCTCTTCAAAACGGAGGAAAATTTTTTAATTAATAACGCAAATGCGCGCTATAAAAACTGTTTTGAGCCTGCATTCAGGAAAAAACAACCATAGTAAAGGTATAGGTACAAAAACTCTACGCTTTACAGCATTGCAATGTATCGCAATGAGAATGTAAAGTGAACGTTCACAAGAACGCGACTGAAGTGACACTGACCTGAGGGTTCCTTACTCACCTTTTTAAACGATCCCTGTTTTTTATCAAGATGGATGTCTCTGGAAGTTCTTGAATCTTTGCATTTTCCCCACGATGTGCGGACAAAAAACAAGTTGTTATGTAGGTATCGTGCACGTCATAGTCGGGAGTGTAGTAGCTCATCTCAACTCTGCAAAAATGTTGAAAGAATCATTCGGAAAGTCTTAAACGCTTTTCTTTTATAAATAGTGGTCAATAGACTTATCAGTTTCCTCATATTTTGATGAAACCAAAATTTTGTACTCGCAGTGGCTCTGAAATGCAATTATAATCGATTTCACAGAACATTGATTCACACAACTTAATTTGATAAGGCCTTAGTATTTTCGTTACCAGATAATCGTACAACTAGTTGGCCAGTTTATGAAATTGCTCTGCAGCATCAAATGGAATCACCATAGGTCACTGTGTACTGACGGCAGCATTTTATTCAAGTGAAATCATTCTGGGAAACAATTACTTCACTTTGCGAGTTACATACGAGATGAGAATCTCACAGTGGTGATAAAAGCAGTATATGAAGCTGGCAATCTCATTATTTTCGAGGACTTTTTTCCGTTATGCGTACCCATTTTAAGTCCCTTGAAAAAGCAAAAAAGCGCATTTTCTGCCTAAATTAGATTTCAATATTTTGATAGGATAAATCTCAAAAATTTCAGTAGTGCATTTTTCTTCAAAGTTGTCTTTTCAGTGCTCTGTAGCAGTAAAACCAAAACAGTGTTCTCATCTAAGTATTTCTACAAGCAGAGCTTTTCTTTTACACATGCAGTAATTAGCTGCTAGTCGAAATTTCAAAAACTACAATAGTGTATTGAGATATCCAAATGGATTTCTCATTGTGCTGCAGCAGAAAAAGGAAGATTGGTGTCTCACACTCGGCACGCATTCTTTGCTTCGGTACGTTAGTGGGATTTCGCAACATTGGCAACTAGTACATCGCGCCTTGGACCATAACGATTATCTGATAGTACAAATTTAAGTTAATTTTAAAACTGAGTTTTCAAACTTTCCTCTGTTGCTTTGATAGCGTATGCTTTTCATTTCATTTTATATATAAAAATAAATCCGCTAATAAGCCTAAGCCTATGCACAAAAAGCATTTAAACGTATAGAGAAAAAAGTCGTGTCAGACAGGCTCATATGTTCTATTCGGGGACCTTTCAGGACGAAGGAAAAACTCTTAATCTAATACAAAAATCGCAAGCCAATGTAAATAGATCGATTCATCAACCACGCGATCGAGATTACATCCATTCACACACCCTAACCGGCGAACAGCTTGTCAATTGTTGAACTCTATATATTTTGGGGCTGCTGAAGGACAGCAAGAATGTCTTTTTTTTTGAAAATACATGTTCACAATTAAAATGGTGAAGATACAACTTATCGCATGGTCTTCAGCACTAGAGAAAAAGGCTTTGTCTAGCGAGAAATGCCTGGATGCGTATCATGAATTCTTATAGAATATATATAACTGTTTATTTTAGAGTTGAAATGCATCATTGAAATTCTCGAGACCCAAGCTGTCGAATGATCACTACAACCTCAAGGCAAAGCAGAAAGCGTATTTCTCCCAAGAAGCTAGAAATAGGTACGAATAACAAAAGTACTCTTTTATGTGAGTCAATTGAAAACTTCAGCTCGGAGTAAATGTTCTTTCTTGCTACCGCTTCCAATTACAAATCGAAAACATTGTCGGCCCTGTAATACTGTCGGTCCCTCTTATGTGTTTTTATTGACGTCGTTGGAAGCTAAAAGCACTTCCGTGTTGAAGCAGTTCCGCATTGTATCCATTCCGTAGCACTTCATTTGAATTTCAGAGTGACGAATAGTTAGCTACGCTTCAGTTTCTTCACATATTCTCAGCACGATGTAAACTAAGTAACAAAATTTAGACAATGCTTTCAGAAAATTGATTTGTTGAAGATCACGTAAAAGTAATCATTTCATATCGTTACTTATGCAATTATTATATGCTTGACAGTCCACTTTTCTCTAAAATTGTGTCAGTTTCGCCGTGATCACAAGGTAATCGCTATGGATTCATCAGGTGATCAATTTTCTCTCAAATGCAAGTAAATTATCCCGTGGATAACCACTCCTTGCATTCGGGGCAATCGAGGGGACTGCAAATCATGTAATGGGTGTTTATCGGCTTCCTATTTGCCAATCAAATAATTCCTACGATTACAAAAGTTGGATTTTGCTGTGTTACTATCTAAGTAGATATACTGGGGCTCCGTGGCCGAGTGGTTGTGATGTTCGTCGCAGCCCATGTGGAACCAAGCTCCACCCCTAACACTACCGGGCAGATAACAACGAACACCCTTCGGAACGTCACAATCAGGAGATCCTCGCGATTGTAAGGAGATATGTTCGACGAGTATTCTATGTCATTCAAGAAGAAGACGAAAAACGAATCGAACGTTAGAAGTACTTCGAACCACACAATAAAACTTCTCATGACGGGTCGTGTATGAATAAAAAAAAAGTAAATATACTTCTGGTGAGTGAAAGACCAAGATGTTCAAGGATGCTTTTGGCAAGCATGGAATTCTGATGTATTTAGAAGTTTTTTTTAAACGACGCTACAGATCATATGCCGTTGCTTATCTGCTAAATGCTATTTGATGCCAATCCGGCCACTTTATAGAGCAAAATCGTTTCTGCAAACTTCCTAAAGAGAAAAAATTGATCATATTTGAAACAAATTCTCGTATTTCATATGATCCTTGCTACTTATGTTTATATCTTTTCACTTGGTAGTTAGACCTCTATATAACATATGCAAAGGAAAGAAGACACCGCTGTCAGCACACAGTAATAATTAACCGATGGGAATTAACATCGATAATGGTAGAGTGTGGCTTCTACCATAGGTCCATTAGGTGCAAGAAGTAACAAATATTTATGTTTCGTTTTATTTCACATTGCTCGTTATCACATCTACAGGCCAGCACTTCTCTCATTCGATTTCTTGATCGTATTCGTCACCTGCGTAGATGGTTTCTGAACTTCTTGCATGCGGGTTCAACTGTCGCTTGCTGTTAAGAACTTCATTTTCTTCGAATTGTCGTTTAATGCTGGTGTAGTCGATTCTTACAGCAATAATGGAGATGGAACGTAGATTGAAAGAGTGCGTTGAAGAGGAGATCAAATTAGCACTGTGCTCCCTAGGAGCGGCATCATTGCTATCGCTCTACTCTCCCCTTGGTATTGAGAGTAAATCCAAACATTAGTAAAGGAGGTACAATTACTCAGTGGGAAGATTTTCGTACAGTCTCTAAGTTCTATGACGCGTAATTTCATGTGGCGTAATCGTAGCGCTAAACCTCAAAGTTTATTTACAAGTGAATAACCGGTCACTGCATTATCATATTGCGCGAGTTCCATAAGTTTTTGCTTACAATTTGTTTCCTCGCATCTACTCTTCGCAAAGTTCTATGAACATTTGTGGCTCTATCCGATGACTATTTTCGCCTGCGTCATTAATGCCGAATTATGCCTGAGTCAGTACTCCCTAAAAACTCTCACTTCGAGTCGATTGCCCAGAATTGTCCGCCCTCTCGATATGTTTCTTCGTATCAACATGTAACACATCATTCAGGAGTGCGGCTTCACAAGAACAAAGGGTGTTTTTTCATTATTTCTGCCCTGTTTCATCTCTTGGGAAGCCCGTTTTTTGATTTATTCGAAGTTTTACTGGTTCTTTGGTAACTTCAATCTCGAAAATTTCAAAGTGTACTTTATTACCAAGACTCCCTTTTTAGTGCGCTGTAGTAGTAAACACAAAATTGTGTACCAAACTTATGCATTTTTTGATAGACGAAGCTTTCTTTTTGAGTTTCCCGGTAATTATTCGGTAGCAAAAGCTCTGCGATTACACTAGTTTATGTGTTTGTTGAAATAAAATTTTAATGCTCTGTAGCAGCTAAAAGAAGACCGAGTTTTGCAGGATTTGGGTTACACCTTGTTCCGACCCCCTGGAAGAAATGCGTTATCTGAATTTGAAATTATAGTAGTCATTTGATTTTGAATATTTTAATGGTACATTTTTTTTGAAATGTTTCTTTTGATGCACTGTAACCTGAGAGTGAAATTATCCCTCACAGTCGACGCGTTTTGGCACTTTTTTTCGCTAGACGGGGTTTCTCTTAGACATAAAATACTCATTCGACAGCTTAGTTCTACAATTTTAATGAGGTGGTTGGTTTGTTGAAACAAACTGCATATTGCGCTGTAACAGCCAAAAGAAAATTGGGTTTTCCAGTCGACTTTCTTGCCAGCGAGGGTGAGTGAGCGGCTGCAATATCGATCGTGCGATTGACTTTACGTTCATATGGTTCCCTGTAAAGGCTTGGACTGCTTAGGCTGTGGGCTTAGGATTAGACTTAGTAGCGGGTTTATTTGGCAATATGAAACAAAACTGGGAAGCTTGAGCCAACAAAACTGTAGAACAAGGTTTGCGCACACTTGGATTCAGAATCATCATTTTATGCTATAAATTAACTACTACTTTGCAAAATCGCAATGGGTTGGTGCCGATGTTGGTAAATCTCAACTACATACCGGAGCATATTCAACGCGTAGAATGCGAAATTCAATTATCTTTTTTTTCCAACAGCGTAGTAGGATTTTTTCAAAAATAAGTGCACCATTGAAACTCTCGAAATCTAGGCTGTCGAACGACAACTAAAATTCCGAAAATAGGTAGAAGACGCTTGTTCCCAAAAGGCTGCGACATTGTGAAGATAGCGAAAGGTATCGAAAAATGTAACTTCCTCCTCACGTCCGTTCCTTGTGGAGACATATCCCCTAGACAGAAATGAAACGACGTCGAATATTTACACTTTTACAGTTTCAGCAAAGTGACCACAGTGATGAGATCACCCAAAGGGCAGTGTTTTACAGTTGATTGCTCATATATATATATATATATATATATATGATGTCAGGGTGCATATATTTCAAGCGAGCTCTTAGAAGACAACCAAATATACAGGGCGCATACAAATTTGTGATATATTTTCAGATGTTTCATCACCAAAAAATATTGGATGTAAAAATGAATTCAATTAGTTGAAGAAATTAGTACATTGACTAAATGATATAACAATTTTAAAAATTATTGCAAATTTCCAAAATTGTCTCCTACGACCTCTTTACGTTTATGAGGTCGGCAAAAATTTTCGTTGATGCTCACACACTTTCAAGTATAAATTTCGTCCCAAGCTCGCATATAAAGTGAAACCTTTCTAAGCGTTAGCGCCTATCCAATACTTTGTCCTCTAATATGGACTACGGAGTAATCCACTGGATTGAGATCCGGCGACTCTCACGGCCGAATGACTCCGCTCAAGCAGGCCTGGAAACACCGCTTGACAAATGACAATCATTGATCGCGCACGAGCTCAGTCCTACTGAAGCGTAAATCCCTCGGACACAAAATGTTGAGTACTTCAAGGCTTCAATGGGCCCAGTAAAACTAGCTGTTGATAGGCTACAGTGTCGATTCTAACGTTTCCGTTGATAAGGAGCAATGACAATGAAGAGTCTTTGCGGTGGCGCAAATGTCGGCCCAGACCATTACAGAAGCCGTAAAACGATTGCTACCCACAGTTCTTAATGCTGCAGACTTCCCTTGACCTTTCTTGAGAGGGTCCCGTGATTCTGGCGATTGTGGAGTAGTTCGGCCGTGAATCCTCCTTAGCCGTCAAGAGCACTTTTGATAAACAAGCATCAGCGATCAAATGAATCATTCAGCGAACCCTTAGATATCGCTATTCTTTTATCCTCCTGTCCAAATCTGAACACAAGAGATTTTCTAACCGCGTAGCTCGATCTTATTTTCGACAATGTTTCGGACTCTCTACTCGCTGTTCATGGGCTTGCTGGGCTATTTTGCCCATTGAATTCTTGAGATTTCGTTGACCTTGGCCAGTGGATCTTCTGAATGATTTCCGGAGTAGACGAAATGGTGCGACGATCTTTTCGAGGACGACTCTTACTCTCTTTACTTTCTTAAAGCGTTTCACGGCTGCGTAGACACTTCCTGGTTTGAACCCAGTCGATTTTGACAGCTTCTAGAGCAAAATTGGACGTGGAATTGATCTGTAAATGCGAGGAACTTCATTCAACAGGGCTCTTTTGTGCAGGACAATTGTTGATAAAATAACTGTCAGGATGATTGAGTAATTCATGAAGAATGGTCGTTGCATGTTGAAGGCTGAGTTCTTTTTGAGCTTGTCCAACAGTTGCACGAAGTAAATTTTGTGACAGTATAAAAAACCGACTATGACTGAACTCCGACTTGAATATTGGATTGAATTACGAAGTTTCGTTATTGCAAATACTTGGATGAAGATAGCTAATCTCGATATTATCAAGCACTCGATAATGCGAGCATACCTTATCAGCCTCTTCCTCGGGTAACCTGTACGGCTTATGATTGATCTAACTTTCAGTGTTGATGTAGACGCTGGCTTCAATTGAGGTACCATACATTCGCGAAATTGTATTTTGGATTACCGTTTCACAATAGCGTCAAAAAATAAGCAAAGAAATGGAAAAGCGTTTCCCATTAATGCAGCCTTCTTATTAAAAATAGGGTAATATTTTTGAGCCAGTGGGCATTTTTGTTACTGAGAAAGACTTTTATAGAGTCTTTTCTGATCTTAAATTGTCTTTAACATATGAATTTTACCATCGCGGAAGTACCAGTAATTTTGTCGCGAAATCCACGCGACGGATAACTAGTAAATGTGGAACGTAATCTCTTTTTTTTGCCACAGCGCAGTGAGAAACCCTTTTACTCGAATCATCACTTTTAATGCTAATAAATGACCACTAAAACTCTATTGAAAGCCAATCATAATCGATAATGCAGCACACAAAGCACTCCGAGGCGAAAAGCAACTTCTGCTTGTCGTTACCACGGCGCACTAAAAAGAGTTGTTAGGGAAATTCAGTTCTCAATTAGATTTGCCTTTTCTTGAGCTACCGATTAACTACTGAAATTTCAAAGAAATATTTGTCTTGTAAAAGAGCCAAGTAAGCGCGAGTACAAAGTACACTGTAGACTCTACAGGAAAGACAATTTTCTCGTCGTTGCTGCAGCTCACTAGAAAATCGTTCTTGAACATCAGGCACTGTAGTAAAATCGCAAATTATTCTAGCTATCGAATAATTGCTAGAAGTCTAGTGAAAAATTTGTGCTCAATGAGAAAGCCACGGAAGGGGAGTGTACCACTCATAGTATACCTAATCCCGTAAGGGTTAATGTACTAAACGTGAGAGGTTCATGAAAGCGTCGCTGCTCGTCCATACATTCTTAGAGATTTTTTGTGGAAAAAGTTGTACAGAGAAAGTTGCGCTTTGTTTTTCTCATTCAATATCTTCTCTTACAGATTCTATGATTAAAGTATCTTGTAATTTCAGCACTTTGTAGATTGTGAACATTCTATTTTTTAATGAAATCGTAATGTTCTGCTACAGAATTCAAACGAAGGAATGGGAGCCAAATGTAACCCCACCGCTCAACGATTTTGGGCATTCACTGTAATTCTTGAGACGTCTGCTTCATGTGGCTTAGTGTGATTAGACATTCGACGTGCATTTTATCTCACTAGCTGATTCACCTGTGCTTCGGAACAGCAGAACCTGTCACGAAACGTGCTTCGAGGGGTTTCGCCCTGATTTAAGCAAGTTGATGCTTGAAGTCCTTGGAAAAGTCGAAGAGCTTTCAAATCGACGTAACTCACATATAAGTGATGAGTGTGAAATTCATTTGAATTCCTGATGCAAAACATGTGAGGTTCGGTTTCAGTCAAGCCCACAATATTTCACTGGATTTTTAGAAAACAATTATACATTTTCTTACATACATGGTGAGACATCCGTTCGATCTGTTCACAATTTCACTGCTAACCACAGCCACAACAGTGTTTGGATGTGGAGTGATGCCTGCAGGTCAGGGTAATCAATGAAAGATTTGGTACAAATCTGTTGTCGCAATTCACCTTCCAATCATTTAAAAATTTACACCCTTTTTTTCTTTTCTTAAAATTTAGTAAATGTTGAAGAATATATATCTCAATGATTTGAAACGTATGCTCGTTTTTCAAGCCTTTCTGATGCAATGTGACAGCAAAAATAAACTTGGATGTGCATGCGATGAATTTCAGCGTGTTTTCCGCTGGACTAAGCTTTTTCAGACTTTTGGTAGACATTCGATAGTTTAAATCTCGCCGATTCAATTTTATGCTTCTTTTTTGAAGACTATCTTGCTGCATTGTTGGAGGAGAACAGAACTGATTTCGACACTCGGGCGCAGTTTTTGTATGGATAGGTGTCTGAATAGCTGTGTATATAGGATTTCGCAACATCCGCAACAAGCGGCACCGAGACGGCAAGCATTTATGAGTGATCTCTCTTGCAATTCTAGTATTCATTTGATAGTACAAATTAGTTTGTTCTAAAGTTAGACTTGATGTTTAAAAAGGTTTCCATAGAACGCTGGATTAATGGAAAAGATACGTTTTGCACTCATGCGCATAGGTTTAGTAATGGGTTTCTTTGGCAAAATAAAATTTATTTGAAAGTATAAGACCGTAGCACATCAGAGCAAAGTTTCTTCTGCAATTATAATACGAAAAACCTCGAAATTCCTGCCAAACGGGAAATAAATTTCCCAAATGATTAACGAATATACGCGAGATAATGCGCGCAAAGTGTCAGATCCAATTTTGATTATTTTTTGGCACTTGCTCATTATAAGGCGATAAACCAAAAACCGATCTCATCGGCTGGGCAGAAAATTTTCATAAAAGTGTTAGTAATCATCCGGAAGCTTAAATTTCTGGCTGCAGTCCTATGTGACCGGTTTTCGAAAAAGCTTTTTTTGATGCTGTTACAGAAAGAAAGTCCTTGTGTTTCACTCACGCATTTTTCTCGTAGGTCATAGCTCTTTCTTCAATCTAATAGTATTTAAAAGTACATTCAAAGGCTGTACAAGAGTCCTTACCAGATCACATGACACGTTGGCTCAAATAATAATGAAAAGATATGCTAGTATTCATTTGAGAGCGTAGGATTCAACGATTGCAACGCTTTGCTCATTTTCTGAAGAGAGCGTTTCTCTGCAGTCTAGCACGGAAAATAAGGTCGAGTATCACAAGTTCGAATTACTTGTTTACAGACTAATTAGTGCTCGCGGAGTCTTGTGACAGCTGATTCGATGCGGTGGCCAGTCACGATCGATCGATTGGCGCTTTACAAAAGTGCAGTGTGTGCTATCCAATTGCGAATTGCTTGCCTGCTTTAACCGAAACTCCAAATTGAGCGTATGACTCTGATACCACAATAAATTCTCTACACGTTCATGAGCTTTTCGGGCATCTAACAATATATCACTTCCATTGCGCAGCCGATGAGAAGTATAATTTCTTTACTTACTTACTTTACATTACTTTTACGGCCTTATAAAATAGCCTTTTAGAAAACCAGCTATGTGGGATTGTAGTAAGTCTTCGAATTATTACTAACATTCCTATAAACTGTTCTGTCCAACGAATGAAAGCGCCTTTTCATATTGCCACATAATGGACGACAACATTATTTCTTACTACATCATACTGGACGTGAACCTTATTTTCTTACATCGCAATGTAGAAGCTAAACCGCGAGACAAGCATAATATTGGAAACGCCGGAATTTATACTATGAAGAAAATACTAGGAGCTCAAAGAAATGCGAGGAAGGCCTTGTCTTCGACGAATAGAAGATCCATAGTGATATTCAACTTGTATCAAAGATTTTCAAAATTGCAATTGATTCCAATCCTAGATATGTATGTTCTACAATCAGAATCAACATATCTAACACTCCAGCACTACTCTAAACCTGTCATAGGCCAGGCATTTTAATGCAACAATCCTTAATCTGATAAGAATATGACATGTTTTGAGCCGTTAGGTCCAGTGCTATACAGGCGCTTTCTTTTTGTCGAAACAGTGGCCTGTATAGCAGTAGACATAAGGGCTCAAAACATGTCAAATCCTTATCAGAATATATCGTTTTGATCGGGAATATAAAGAAAAGCTGTTATCGGAAAGGCACAATCTTTGATTTCCAGTAATAAAAACATGTGACAAATTAGTTGCCTAGTGATCTCATCTTCAATCATTGACTGAAAATATTGCGAAATTTCTGCAGGGAGCAGGAGGATGTTCACCGTTACTGGACTTACAACTTTACCTGTTGCTATGGTTTACGCTGGGAAGCCTGAAGTTTCTGCTCAGGTTTCTGGTATTGCACCGAGTGAGGGAGGAGCTAAGGCTTTCGTAGAACGACTTGTTATGCAGACAGTGAGTTTACAAGTTCGAATTCATGTGTTGCTTTCGCTAAGCCCGAAGTCGTCGAAAGTGACTCTATTTTACTAACAATTTGTAAGCGTTCTATGGTACCAATATGGTATCCATAGCTTCACAAATGCCAAATGGTTCCGCGTAAACTCTTATACCTAGTGCAAGTCTTCTACACAGATCTTTGATGTTCTCGAGCGCCACGCTCGTAGTGCACTACTACCTGATGCGGTAATCTCAGCCATTTTGGGACAACTCGAAGTTAAAATTACTTACAATCCAATGCAATGCCAGGCAGTTATTCGTAATCTGGCTATGGATAAAGGCGAGTAGTTAATATTGTACATCTGCTTGATAGGTTTGAGGCGGAAGCTAACATTCATTGAAATACTATCTATGCTTACTACTGTCAAAAATTAAAATTTTTAGGTATATACTAGAAAACGTTTTGAACCAGGGGAGTCTATCATGAAGCACTTAAATTAAACCTTTGAATTCGACAAAAGATTCTCGAACGAGTTTTCTCATGTGATTCCTGATAATGATTTAATACTCAATATGTCAAGTGATGCAAATCCCAGGACCGAGTATTGAGTAACCTCTGCATTAAGCGAATGATTCCGTAAGTCTCTCATTCAGGGGAAACGAAGTTCTCAGCAGACTAGCTATCTAGCATGTATAGATAGTAAATTTGAAGTTTCGGTAGCTGTCATTTCCGCGGTTCTCTTTCTTCAAAACCAACAGAAGTCAAAGTGACACTTAATCTACTCAGTTAAACACTTTCGTAACCAGCGGATAAAATTAAGTACATCGCATAGTAAACAGCTTGCTATATATATCACCTGCATCACCTGTCGTCGCGATCGTCGAGTAACTCGATCGAGCAGATCGACACCTCCATATTCCCTGTCGTGTGGAAAGGGACTTTCCATGAAGGATTGTTGTTCATCGAGTAGGAATGTCCTGGCCGCCCAGAGGCTCTGCGACTGCTTCAGCTTCCAATGAATCAAAGGTTTTACTCAAATCCATGTAAGTAATTCAGCCTAGTCTCTTGTACTCTCATGAAATTTCAACATGTCCTGCGATCGCTTGAATGTGATTGAGTGTTTCAGAATAAGGCTTTTACTCTTCAATCCAAAATTCATTTCTTACATTTTCTGCTGTGGATATGGAGGTTTCCACTCAGTGGATCGTGGATCAATATGATCCTTCCAATTTCTTAAGAGGACCGGCTCGCCGAAACGTTACAATGTTATATTCAAGCTGCATCACTAACTGTATCGTGTTTTGACTCGCTAATATTCACTAAATAAAAACACTAATACCTCGGAACGGCTTGATAGAAGACATCCCTCTTTTCTCTAGAGCGTTTTGCAAGTTCGGACGTGATGTTTTGGCTGTCTGTGGCTCGTGCGATTTCACGTTGCCCTATCAGCCACAGCGTTTGCGGTGATAGGCGTCTCCTTGTGACTTTAAGACTCACTGCTTTCATAGCGCTAACGTGAAAATATTCAACGAGCCGGTCATATTTTTCGTCGATGCTGTCGACAACGGTATCTTCCCAAGAGCCAAATAATGATTCGAATACATCTCAATTTATGTAGTTCTGGGACTTTTGTTTGATTTTAGCGGCTTTCTCTCCTCTCTGCAAAAAATGGAACGTTGCGCGAAGGAGACAATGATCTAATTTTGTGTAGGCGTTTAGACGATAGAAGCAGCAGCGACATCAGTTAAGCAGAGTCTTTGTTTGATTAAGATGTGGTTTATTTCGTTATGTTACTCTCCATTAGAAGAATTCTACTTCCACCGTTGAGAGTGAGGCTTTTAAAATTTTGAGTTACCATGGATGGTTTTTAGCCTCATGATAAACTCAGATAGCCCCTCATTCTGTCTTTTCAATCCAGCCCGTGGGTCCCAATGTGACGTTCTTCAAGTGCTCTTCTAAATGCAGTTTTCCTCAACATTTCCAACAATGGCCTAAAAATGTATGGTCGTCTCTCAAAAATTTTTGGAGTCCATGTACGTTTCAACTTCGCTCTTGTCTTGATGTTAGTACGTAAGTAAGGAAGACGGTAGAAGCCGGCAGTGATTCACATCGCTCTAAAAGTAATCGTCCGATAACGGCTATTAGTTGTTCAAACTAATCAAACTTCGTGGTCAAATTCGATTTGCGAAGAACGCCGACGCCACGCCACCTCTGAGGTCTCATGTCTCAAGAAAGAGTTCTTCTCCGGTGTAAAAAGCAGGGTGAATTGCGTGGAGCCTTCGAGTCTCAGCGTGACCGATGACGTCGTCCTAATCTTCTTGCTAGATCATCTGCATTTGAACGCAAACGTTCTTGCGGTCCGTTCCGATTTTGGTAGCTTACTTTGGCATTGAGAGTTCAGCAGCTACTCCGTACTCTTCTAAACACGGTGTCGCACAGGGCTATTATGGAGTATATATATATAAAGTGTTCACTGTGAAGGCCAGATATGCATAAAATCACCCCAAACGAAGCTAAAATTGAAGCAGCTCGGTTCTTTCCTAGACAAGTCTGCGACCAGTTTAATGACCCCGGAGGAAGGATGGCTTGGTGGATCATGGCGCGAGATCGAACCATCGGCCTAGTGTGAGACGATGAGCACCTCTAACACTGCGCCACATGTGCTCTCATATATAATAATATTACATAATTATGTAGTAATACACTCTTACATTTGTAGCAGGTTATTGACTAAGCGAATCAATACTTATGTACTAAGTTCTACCTGCTTTGCTTACAAAAGTTACTGAGTGGATTGCCTGTCTGTTTGACTCTCGCACGCTCTAGAGAAGGCTGAGACCGCGAAACGTCGTCCTACTGCAATTTTGCATTGTACTGCACAGCTGTGCTGAAGAAATAATCTGTTCGTCCGTTCAGGACGGCAATTAGTCGGTTGTGTAGCGCGATTTGCGAGCGGTGGTCCTTCTTTCATTTCTTTCACTGCTACACCGCACAAAGAAAGTTTATTTGAGAACGAGCACAGTGTTGAAGTCGACCAAGATTTAACCTTTACATAAACAATAAATCTAGCAATAAAAAGATCATTCAGTAGATGTTTAATAAGACAGGTACACGCTGTTCCAAGCAGCTGGACAATCCCGTGTCCTCTGGCTAAGAAATTTAGGGAAGTGTCAGGAGATGGTTCAGAGGAATTTGTCAAGAATAAGATAAAAATTGTTACTGAGACTGTTTTTTTGTTTAGCTAGTGCTTTGTCTGTTGCTCTGGTAAATGTTGATCTTCTAACTTATTTCGTTTAGTCGACGAAAAGAATAAACAGAACTGCATTATCGTTGGCGATACGGTGACGGGGATTTGCACTAAAATGATGGCAGGTGGGGAGATGGCATGTGATACAACGATGATGGGTGTTAAGGCTATTCCCGCTAATCACACTTCAATTTCGGGAACACTTTCGGTTTGCATTACATTTTTTCCATGCAAATTTTTATACAGAAAGTAAACCGCTTCAGACCACAAACTATCATCATGGCGAATTGGTCGAGAATGATGTGGCAAAGTGTAGCGGACAGGGCGCTTCGAATGTTGGATCAGGGTCCACTTGGATCGCACTTCTTTTCGTCAACGGCCACTGTCAGCGGAAGCTGAGAATGAGCATTCATGTGTTTGAAGAATAAATATGGTTGAGTTGTGAATGGATATGGATAAGATGAAACAAACATATCTAATAAAATTTAAAATTTCGCTTTCTCGTCAGTAGTTGGCTTTTCCTTCGGACATGCGGCGATCTAAGAAAAAGCAACGAGTCTATTCCTGATACAGATAACATAACTGAAGTTTCTTATATTGAATTTGACCACATATTGGCAATGATACTTGCTTTAGCGACGGAACAACTCTTAATTTTCTCAAGAAACTCCCCATTATCGCTCGCCGTGCAAAATTTCAGTGTGGTTATCAAGGGAACAAGACAATATGATCACTACTAAATGATGAAATATTATAAGAAAAACTCTTGGATAGGTGTTATTTCAATAAACTGACAACCCGTATCGGGCGACTGCGGCTGAAACAATGTGAATCAGTTCCGTGTATGACCATATTCGTTGCTTACGCAGCAACATCAAGTCAAGAAAAGTCGAAGTCGAAATGTTCTAAATGGACCTCGAAAAATTTTTCGGAGTAGACCATACATTCTTAAGGCTATTGTTGGAGATTTTAACGAGAAAATTGAAGTCAGAAGAACGTCACATTGGAACCCACGGACTAGAATGGAATGAGTAGATATGAAAGGCTATGTGAGTTTATTATGACGACCCAAGCCACCCATGGTAACTCACAATTCCAAAAGCCTCACTCTGAACGGTGAAGATGGGAGTCTTCCAATGGAGAATACCATAACGAAATAGATCAAGTCTTATTGATCGTAGGTTCTGCTTGACCGATGTCGCTGTTGTTCCTCTGTTCTATATGGGATCAAACCACCGCCTCCTTCGCCTAACGCTTCATTTTTCGCGGAAAGGAGAGAAAGTCGCTATATTTAACGAAAAAAGCCTCAGAGCTCCCATGAATTGTGATGCATTCAAATATAGTGGCTCTTGGAAAGATACCGCTGTTGATAACACAGCCGAGGAATACGACCGGCTTGTTTTCACTTAACGCTCTGAAAGCCGAGAGTCCTAAAGTCGGAGGAAAACGCTTGTCTCCGCAGACACTTGAGCTGATACGTCAACGTGGAATCGCGCGAGCTGCAGACAGCCGAAACCTTACGTTCGACTTGGGAAACGCGGCAGAGAATAGATAGAAAGAGATCTCAAAGAGAGACGAGCAGCGGTTATGGTAGAAGATACAGAATTGGAAAGAGCATTGGCAAAGCTCAGCGAAGCTTCGCCATCTGCAAGACCAAGATGACTGCACTTCTGTGCTAAGCGTACACTTACAGCCTCCAGAAAGGCAATGGAAAAAATCATCCACCACTACTACTTACTTCGCCATCTTCTCTTCGTTCTCTTCGTTAACCATGCCCTCTGACCGTTATACAAATTGAAAGGGGACAAATTCGTCGTTCCACTGGCTTTCCTTACCAAGATCCGACATCGTATACCGCCGTTGAAGAATAGACCTAAACACGGACCAGACAAGATTAGACCAAAACACCAGATAAACCTACCGCCAGTTCTCGTCAACACCCTGGCTCGGCTCTCACTCGCTTACTGTGATAAAGCAATGCTCCCAATCAATGGAAAACCGGCAAGATCGCAGTTGTCGCTCAAAAAGGGAGGCCTTTACGACATAGGCTATTTTGCACAACCAGCTTACTGTCCTCTGTCTACAAACTCTTCACTCGATTACGGATTGAGAGAATACTGACGAAGGACAGTCATGAGAACAAGCAAAGTTCTGAAAAGGATTTGGCAACATAGACCACGTCCACACGATCAGAAGACTCATTGAAACTTTACGAGAGTACAAACTACTGCTCTGTTTCACTTTCATCGTTCTGAAGAAAGCCTTTGGTTCAGTGAAAGCAAAAGTGGTTTTAAAGGCTCTGGACACCAGGGCGTCCCTACTTGGTGCATGATGATCCATCGCGATTTGATTAAAGATTTCACGACCAAAGTGTCGCCATTTCACAATAATATCACCATGGACGTAACAAGAGAGGTTCGACTAGGCGATACAATTTCACCAAAATTATTCACTGCCACCCTCCAAAACGTCATGCGAACACTAGAATGGACGATATGGGAGCGACAATTGACGATCGACAATCAAACGACTTCGCTTTGCTGATGATATCGTCCCTTATAACACCAAGCACCAGCCAAGCGACACGAATGTTGAGTGATTTCGACAAAGCCTGTGTACAAGATTAGTCCTAAACTAAATCTAACCAAAACGATGCTAACAAGCAACCGATGGATTTTGAATGCTGCGCTCACGCTCAGCGAAAGCGAAGATCTCCAAATCCTCCGGTTACGTCTGTGAAGGTCAGTGAAATTAACAAGATGAAGCGATCCTAGCTCCTGCATCCGACTCCGTGCCCACTTCGACTCTGCGATTACACCTGCCCTAACGTACGCAGCAGAAACTTGATCTCTACGTATGCAGGATGAATCACTTAGCGTTATTAAACGCGCACTCGAAAGGTCGCTGCTAAGGACTATCCCGTATAGCGCAAATGTGAGAAAGGCCCCGAAGTTCCGACGTACGTCAGCGATCGAAGATTAGAGAACGCCGTTCCACACACCAAGATATATATCATAGGGCGGGCCGGACACGTGATGCTCTTCAACGGCAGCCGCTGGACGAGAGCCGTTACCGACTGGACTCCTCGAGACATCAAGCACTCTACAGAAAGACCACCGATCCGTTGGTCCGATTCCTTCACGAAAGGATAGAAGAAAACTATGACGCTCAGCTGATCCTAGAGCGAGAAGGACCCATTAGGCTACTCTTGCACTCTATCGGAAAAGATGGAATTTCGCTGGTACCTGTTCGAGTCACTCGACGATTATCGGAATGACAGGTGATGCAGGTGATCATATGAGACAAATGGGTAGGCAGAAGTTAATGAGACGGTGTATAAGAAGACAAGGTGATAAGAGAAGCAGCGGTTTGAGCAGCTACCTGAGCATTCTCCCGTTATCTATATGCGAACATATTGGCTCGGCTGCCTCTAAGACTGCAAGTAGAATTGTCTTGAACATATTCGCCATGTCTATGAAGGCGAAACCTTCCAACAGTAGTCAAAGGAACCACTCGAATGTCAAAAATGCTGGAATCCGTATAGTTACTTGTGACGAATTCCTCAATTTAAATATCAATGTAAATTTTCAACCAAATGGTCTAAAAAGAGCATTGTTTTCTCAGCTGGAAGAAGATGTTACCTAAACATGTTCGGCTTTGTTTCATTTTATTACTGAGTAAATCCTCATTTTAGGTGAAATACAACTCAGTACGGTCAGCATATGCAAAGAAGATGTTCGACATCAGTGACGATGCATCTCAGGACCGTGCAGCTGAAGCTATGGAACGAACACAGTCTTTATCTGAAAGGTTGCAGTGTTCTGTTATATAATTTTCATTTGATGTTGATTCAATTCCATTCTAAGCTCTCTTTGCTTTTTACCCTTCCTTGGTGGATTACAGTGATTGTCTGGAAGGATAGCTTCATTGACTTGACACATTAGTGTTCCACGACGTCATTTCGTGGAACTATAGAATCATATAGAACTCTTCATCTTTAGTGCATCTCAGGGGATTAATCCTACAACGCTTTGACGAGATCGCCTATTAAAGAATATCGAACAACTTCAAGAATTGGGTCCAATCAGTTTTCGAGTTTCCATCAGCGACTTTTTGGAATAAACCTCAACAAGAACCTCAAATACTCCCTGAGTGGCGAGAAAGAAAACTGTTGCACCCTGAAAAGGTAATATCCAGCTCGACAACAGCTTTTGCTTGATGTCAACTTTGTAACTAAAAAGGATTGAGGAAGTTGCAGAACTATGAAGGCGAAGAATACTGAATTGTCCTGCGTTAAGGATGAGGTCGCTTCTTTACGTGAACGTGCTAGTGATTGGAATAAAAGCTCATCGAGATATCGTATACTATTGAATCAACAGAGTTGTTATTTTGCATGGTCAGATTGCTTTTTTCATATATTTGACCAATTTGAGCATTTTTGAGGTAGTTAATCTTCGTTATTTGCAGAGTGAATTGAAAATTGCGGAGGTAGAGTTGCAAGTGAAAGTGCTAGTATTGTACCTACAGTTGCCGGAGATATAACTCAGATACTGTATTTCCGTAATAATCCTTTGCAGCCTGCCGTAAACAGTTCAGGAGAAGCTGAAAGAGAGCGCCTTTGTAAGAGCGGAATTGTATGCAAATCTAGATCATTTATGATTATTTCTTCACCAAAAACGTCAGGTTTTGGTGAAGAAATAATCATTCTCATTCTGCCACAAAGTTGAATGTATTAGCTTCTCTGTCAATTTTTTTTCGTTTTATTGATTTTTGGCACTACATTTTGCTGCAGTGAGGTGCATCTGAATTTAACTGCAAAATAAAGCACTCAACTTATGAGTGAGGCTATCCACCTCAGCATCTCAATATTCAGTAACACTAACAGTAAACCCACCCAATAGCAACCAATGCCAATAGTCGATGTCGTTCTGGAAGAAATTCAATGACAAGGTGACAAATCATTCGTCGATTCACGGGGAAAGCAAAGATTTTTCATGAGGAGAGCTGTTTAAATATTCGACTCAATAATTGAAATAAATGCATTTTTATTGTAAATCGGATCTCATGCAATGACTTCGTTATGTAAGATCGAAAAAGTCCTCTACAACAAGTTCGAAACCCTGAATGATGGAGCGAAGAAATGAATAAAGTGCGAGAAGGACTAGGATCTGTAAAATATGGTACATGATTTCATGATAAATGATTGAGTAGTATGTCAAAACGCTAGAAGTGTGACTCGATTTATCAGTTCCTGCTTGCTTTTTAGTAAGTGATGTGTTTGTTGAAATGAGAGCTTGCCTTGCCTTTATAATAGGGTATGCTCTATCACCATAAGCGGTATAGATAGTTAGAGGATGTCGTCATTTTTCAGTGACCTCTACCTTCTTGTTCATCACTTCGCTGTTCAAGATGCAGCCTTTAATAAAACGAGTATAAAATGTGTTTTGTAGCTCTAAAGATTCCAAAATCTAATGCTTACAGAATGCGGAATAGAACAGCTGCCGCTGAAGTCGATAGATTCTAATTTTTCCAAACCAAAAATTCTGAGATAGTTTAATCTAGAGTGGCTTTTTTCTGCCACGTATGAGTCACATATAGCTCGTTACAATACTGCTGTACTAGTATAACGATTGCTTGTTGTATATTTATGTGCCTTTGTGATTATGTAATTTTGCTTTATGGTACGGGCCTCAGCGGTGATGAACCTTTCGAGGTGAAGAAAGCTAGAGAGGAACACATCGATGCACTTGAGAACCAATTGGAAAAGAGAGCTTGGGAATAGGCAGTTTGCATACAAACAGGCATTTCCAAGAAATACAGGTAGATCATCCACACTGTCCATGTATCATAGTGTCCTACTGACAGCTAATGCAAAGTGTAACAAAGCGATAGGCTAAAAGTTTTCCATCTTTCTCATCGTATTGTAGAGTCATCATATCGTCTCACATGGAAGAGGGCCTCAAAGAGAGACGAGCAGCGGTTTTGGCAGAAGCTGCGGAAGCTGAGAAGAGCACTCGCAAAGCCCGGCGAGCGCTTCGCGAATCATAAGCCCAAGATGATTGCACTCCGATGTCTTTCCAATTCTGTCCAATTTTTCTTCACACTCAAGCATCTTTCGCTGTACAGAGGTTTCCATTTTGATTATCGAAAAAAATTCGATAGCACAAATTCAATAATCGCAATGATAGGCTTGGTTTATTTGAGAAGGACGTTTTAATGTGTTGTTACAGCTCATTGAGTTCATTGTTACAGATCATTGAGTTTCGCACTCGGCGCTCTGTCGGTTGCGCAGCGTAATTCAAATGTGGCGTCCGGTGCGTGCCTAGTGTAAAGCTCAATGATCTTTTAGCTGTAACGATGACTAAGAAGTCTCCCTTGAAACTAAGCATATTCATAAAATTTTTAGCCTGAATTCACCGGATTTATGTTGTTGAAGTACCGCTGGATTTCTGAGGAAAAGCGTTGCTCATCGAAAGATGCTCAAGTGTTAGATAATGTATTCTTTTCCTTGTTTACAGTGTAATACAGAGACCCTTCAAAAATGAGTACTCTTCATTTTCGAGATTCAAGCTATCGAATAACGCTGAAATGTCTAGAAAGAGCGAAAAATAAGTTTTTCCGAATATGGGTGCTGACTGAGGAAGTAACGCTTCATGCCAATGACGAACGCGCGCTCTTCTTACACTCACTCGAGCTACATCTTAGAAATACTTCCACATAAACCTTGATTAGAGATGTGTAGTTGTAGAAGGTGTGCTTTTAAGCTACGTTCTCGCAACACAGGCGACACAAATGCTCAATAGGGGTTGAAAGTTTATTTTTGTGCAAGGATGTGGTATTACCGTTGAAAAATGAAGGATTTCAAGAGAAATAGTCACTCTTTGTATCAAAAAACTCTTTGTACAAGGTTCATACGTGATAATACATCCTTTATGTAACGATAGAACACCTCTGAGTCATAAACTTCACCTATAATTAGAAATAAATCACCTATGACGTCTGAGGCGGCATGATAGCATTCTAAGCATTGAATGTGATATTCTTTTTCAACCTTACGGCGTTGCATAGCAGCCTTTTAAGAAACAAACTTCGTCATTAGAATCCTCGAGACTTTGGGCTATCTAATGAGTAACAATACTCAAGTAAAGAGCCATATAGCGCCCCAACCGCGCAGATGAAGAAGATTGAGTATGAAAATAATTTTATTTTCGCTTACTACTTCATTAAAAAGCTTTTTTGAGGGCAAACAGGTTTTTGCAATCGCAGTGATTTAATCTTCAAAATCATTACCAAATATCTGAGAAAAATGTTTTCTGCAGCGATAAAGGTCTTTAAACAGGATTAAAACAATTGAAGTGATGCTCATCAATGTCAGTTGTCGTTTGTTAGGATTCCAACAATTTGGCGATCAAATAATAGAATAAATTTCTCACCAGTTTGCACATTTACTATTCATAGAACACCAGTTTGAGCTGGCTCTCTAGAGAGTGATTTCACTCAAAGTTGTGCACGGAAGTTGTAATGGAATACGTTTGGGTCTCCATTAGAATTACGTGATAGTAGAAAGAAGAAAACTGTGGATCGATTCCGACTTTTTGGCGAGAATAGTCCGACAAAGGGCGAATCAATTTGCTTTGTCTGTTGCGCAAATAACAATTTGCAAGCACCGTCAGCGTTGTAGAATTATCGTGTTTCCTATCCATTACTCTCTACACTTTTGAGTAATTCTCTAAGTTACTCTGGCAAATCAACACCCTCGTAACCTGCAAACTTATTGCCATTATTGCTTTGAATATTGGTCAAATTAAAACGCCTCTATCAACATATCACTGGTTGATTTCGGTTTCAGCCGGCCTTGTCGTTGCTGAGATGCAATCCGTTCCAAACGAATCCGGCGCTAACACTCGAACCACTGTTCTCATTACCTCTAGCCACACCGTCTTCGACCATTTCGCCATGATGACGTTTGTGGTTCACAGAAACTACTTTTGTCTGGAAAACTATTTCGCATAGAAACAAAAGCTTTTGGGACCATAAGAGCTCCTGAAATCGTCGTGCAGTTGGAGAAACACTCGTTATTATTACTTTCAAATCCATTAGAGTATTGCACATTCCCGCGGCTCCCATTTTAATACAAAATTTTTTCAATTTCCTACATTATTGCTTTCACCGATTGAATACTGCATTACTCTCAAGAAAATCATGGAGCAAAACGTGATGAAAAACGCCATCGATTTTTATGCTCTAATTTTAGTGCCTTCGTGGTGATTTTATCTAATTTACTTAGATGTTTTCTAGTTCATTCAGAAACTATTCGTTTTTTCATGGAGTAGCAAAAACAATTCCGCTTTATTCAACTTTTGCAACTCTCTTGGAATCTCGTAATTGGTAACGATTTTTGAAGGCACTCCTGTCTAAATCCAAGTATTGGCAACTGAAGGACAATCTATTAGCTCGCAATGATTAGCAGTAACTTGGCCCAAAATGGATGAGATTATGGCATCAGGCAGAGGCGCACTACGAGGCTTGACGTTGGCGAACATCGAGGTCATGGAAACGATTCTCATCATCAGTTTGCTTTTTTTTTCTTGGAAGTGAAAGTGTTATTAATGAAATCATGTGAGGTTTTGCAAGTGATAGCATCAGGGAGACTGGCGAATAATCAGAAAATTGAACGCAGCTCCTAGGCCTGTCCAATATTTGAGAAAAGACGGAAACACTTGCGATTTGAGAACTGCCACTTTACTGTGTGCATTAGAGGACATAAAAGTGCTTAAGGTACGCCAGTGTTGCTTCCAATGTCAGGTACTTGAGCAGAAACTACAAAGTCTTTCGGTGTAATTATCGCGGACAGACAAGAGAGCCGCTAATTGTGAATGACCTCGTGCTTGTTGCAACGAAGTATCGTAGTTTTTTACTTAGCAAGAAAATATTGAATCATGTATAAAATGCAGTTTCAAGAATCATTCTGTTTCTTATTTCAAACTCATAATAGTCGCCTCAAAAGCTTTGGATTTCGACAGCTTTAAGTGCGATGTAAGTGATTTAGATATCTCTGATTGGCAACCATAAACTTTTGTTTAAGGACAAAAGACAGTGGAAGCACCAGTGATGGATCTCCGGCCACTACTCTACTGTAGGTACATATGTTTGGTTATCTGTTCCACTCAAGAAGAACTAGATAATGCGCTTTAGATTTCTGAATGAACAGTCAGAGAATATAAAATTCGCCCTTGGGATACCGAAATAAAATTGGCACCTCTCTTGACAAGAGAGCCGCTAATTGTCAATGACCTCGTGCTTTTTATCGTGCAAATTAACTTAACCGAGAACGGCTACATAACAAAGTGGTACCAAAAGCCAAGTAATAAGAAATATCCTGTTTCACTATCTCTCTTCTTATCCCTCACATACGAAAAAGGCGTTAGCAAGAAATATGTTTCAGACAGCATCCAATGTGTGCACCGGGGAAGAGTCGAGAGTAGAATCCGTGAAACCGGCCCGGAAAATAGCCACTTCTAATGGATGCGAATTTGCAACCCCTCGGCTTAGGTTTAGATGAAACAGTGCGCCTCCGAACGAAAACTCGAATGAAAGAAAGTCCCGTTTATCTTCCCGTTCTTTTCAAATGAGATTAGTACAGCTATAAAACGCTGTTTGAAAAGAGCGGGTTTAGAGCAATCGGTGGCCATTATCAAAATACTACCGAATACTCTAAGACGCCAACTAGTTTGCAACCGCTCTATATGACCGTCTCTGTATAACGAAAGATTGTAAGATATGTCCTAACGGCAGAGACGGTGATTGCATGAGCGTATGTACAGTCTACCTAATCTCTTGCAAAGCGTGCAACGATAAATATATGGCGAAACGGTAGGCCGTTCTCTGCCCGCATATAAGAACACCTAGCTGACAAGCGTCATAATCGACGAGACACCACTCTAGGGCACACATGAGCTCAAAAACACGACGGAGTAGATCTGATATCAAAGTCAACATCCTTGCGCAGGAACAAAAAACCTCAGCGCAAGAAATTCTGGAAGCACTTTGGATTAACACCACCAATCCGACTATAAACCGTAGGAAGGAATGCCTCGTTATCACTCGTGATATGAGTCATTATATTAGACGGTCGTTTTGATGGGTGGGGTGCATGACGAGCCTATGTGATCTCCTTCCGGGATCTCACTTGAGTTTATTGAGTGGAACACATATAAAGAAGCGGTGAGTATGTTGAGAGCTGATTTTGTGCTTGATGCAATCAAAATTAGGTCTGGTGATATTTTTTAAAGGAGTAATGGAGGTGTTTGACTGATTGGATTGCAGGCAATTTGATCTTTGCAGGCTCTGAAAAAGCGAACTGCCGAAACGTCAGCTGTTGAATGATCAAAGAAATTGCACAGCACCTCGTGCTTGGGTTAAAGAAGAGAATTAGGATAAGACAGGGAAATTATATAAGCATATCAGTTTTATAGTCATTACAATCACCTGCAGTGATTACTCTACTCTCACTCTGTCGAGATTGAATTTCCTAGCAAAGTCACGGAGCAATCCGTCTAAAGTCTTGCCATCTTCATTTTTGGCTCCAATAAGGTTAAGCAAACATTGCAGATTCGGCCGGAAACAAATTTTCGATCTTTTGTTCCAGACCAATCGTTAGGTTACATCTGGTCTATTTACTCAGCAGTCATGCATACGTCATCAGTTTGAATTTTAAAGGGCTCTAAAGATCCCCAACCTATTTGATTTGAAGCAAAATTGTTGAAAAGGAGTATTGTGGAAGAATGTCTTATTCGAAGTACAAGGAAATCGCTAAGTGAGCTGGAGTGCATGTTAAACTTTTGATGAGAGTGCGTTGCATTGAAGGCTTAGTGAAGAAGAAATGACATCATATGCGTCGCTTCTTCACGTTTTGCTGCTTGAATTTCGTTCTCGCCATCTCATTCTAATGCTGCGGCATTGAATTCCGACTTTCTCAGAATGAAACATTCACGGCCAAAAAAACGACCGGTTTTGGAAACGTGTTTTTATAGAGAAAATCAATAAGAATCGACTGATATGTCGATATCGGCTGACAAGACCAAAACACTACTTTCGATGCGAAATGTATTTGACGATAATTACTATGAAAGACAATTTGTGTTTTTTAGATTTTTATGTTCTCATTAGCCTCACTCCACTTAGTACGCTTACGAAGTCTTAACTATTGTCGGGAGATCGGTCAATGACCGAAGCAAAAACTTCCACACAATCTCACCGAAGGAATCAGATACACTTTAGGATTGAGCTGAGACGAAGAATTCGCTAACTTGAAATAGGAAAAGAAGAGCCGGATTATAATTCTTGCAGAAAAAGAAGTTTAGTAAGTCATCAAATCTTGTTATGAAACACAAAATGCCGTCATTGATCAAATTGCCAATGTATCGAGACGAGATAATAAAGTAGACGTTGTAAAAAGCACTGATCAAAATTCACGACTGACTCAAATTGAACTGATCTTCTTCAGTAATCTTTTGGAAGGCTACAGTTTCTTAGCAATATGGGTGTTTATGAAACTTCGTCAATTGCTCACAATTTTTCCACCATGTGCAAAAAGAGCAAAATTTGTCATAGTAAACGTTCTATTTTGAAGTTTCACTCCATTCATATGAATCGGAAAGCTCTTCACAGTGTATACCATTTCTCCATGTGTTTCAAAAAGATTATCAAAAAATCCAAATGCTATCTTCGAAACGTAGTAAACAGTTTGCCTCGCGTCGTATCCTAGTTTTCTAATTGATCTGGAAATAAATCAAGTGATGAATATTCCACGAATTTCCGTTCGTCAGGCAGTAAGTGTTCGTTATGTTGTACGCACTTATCACTTTGGCAATGATTTTTCTGCCGGCATAACAAATGCTACCTTGTTTGGAATATTGCTCTTAAGATTAGGTCTCCGTGTATTTAGAGTTGGCTTCAGAAGAAATTAGTTTATTACGTTGTAACAGCGAAAATAAAGTTATTTTCACACTCAATTTTATTCATTAGCCCGACTCGTGCCGTTGTATGGGCTCTTCATTATGATTTCAACACTTTTTAGATAGCCCAAATTTCGAGGATTTTGGTGATGCTGTTGGTTTTTTGGAAGGTTGTCATATTACGCTGTAAAGAACGAAAAGAAGATCATATTTCACGCCTAAAATGCTACTGCGCCTCTCAGACGTCATAGGTGGTTTATTGGTAATTATAGGTGAAGTTTATAACTTAAAGGTGTCTTATCGTTACGCAAAGGCTGGATTATTGCGAATGAACTCTTGGCGAAGATTCTTAGATACAATGAGTGACTATTTCTCGTGAAGTCCTTATTTTTCAATGGTAATACCACCTCATTGTGAATACTTTCAACCCTACTGAGCATTTGTGTCGCCTGTCTTGCGAGAACGTAGCCTGAAAGCACACCTTCTACAACTAAGCACTCTAGCCAAGGTTTATATAGAAGTATTTCTAATACGTAGCACAAGTGAGTGTAAGAAGAACGCGCGTTCATTACTTGCGCATAATGCGTTACATCTCCTATCAGCACCCACATTCGAAATACACATTTTTCGCTCTTTGTAGATATTTTAGCAGTTGTTCGATAGTATGAATCTCGAAGAAATGAGAAGACGTTACTTCATTTTTTGATGGGTCTCTGTATTACACTGTAGCAGGGAAAAGAATATGTTATTCAAAAAGGAAGTGCTTAAGTTTTGAAGGAGACTTTCTTGGTTCGTCGTTACAACTAGAAAAAACACGAGCTCCATACTAAGCGCGCACGGGACGCCACATGTGAATTACGCTGCGCAAGCGACACAGTGACCTGTGCGAAACTCAGTGGTCTGTAACAATGAACTCAATGAGCTGTAACAAGATATTGAAAAATCTTCTCAAAAACCAAGCTTATTATTGAAATTGTTGAGATTTGTGCTATCGCATCGATATTGAAAATCTGAATGGAGAGCTCTGCCCAGCGAAGATGCTTGAGTGTGGAAGGAAAATTGTGTATATTAAGCTGTGACAAATATTTAAGCCACTCTAATTAGCTGAACAGACAATGTTCATAGTTGTATTTGTAATTATTCGAAAGCTGAAATCTCTGCCTACAACAATGCTTCGTAGGGTATTTTGAAAGCATCTCGTTATAAATCTGTAGCATCCAGAAAAAATATTTATCTCTCACTCGCATTCCGCCTCCATTCTTACTACGAGTAAAAATTGCTAGAAGCACGAAAAGCATGTCAGCGTGTGCAATGTTTCCGTTGTGTCAAAATCACGTGTTTTATTTCAAGTTTCTACCGATGCGGAAAAAAAATCCTCAGTAAAAATAATAGTTCGCGTATAAACGCAATGCGGTAGATCACTGTCGAGTCACGTGGTAGATTAGGTGATTATCTCACTGACGAGTCGTTGCTGTGTCTTTCCGTTCACATATTACTCAGCTATGAACCTTTTCGGCGACTTTGCTTACCGGCCAACTCACGGAGCAGGGGAACGTGGCCGGGGCGAACGAACTATCGCTTTTGAAATGTCGTTATTCAATTTGGGAATTTCCACCACATCAACAGCACCTTGAAATAAAAACGTAGATTCAGATGCTACGGAGAATTGTCTACACGCTGAGATGCTTTTCGAGCTTCCAGCGATTTATACGCGTGGTAAAAGTGAAGGCGAAAGCTCTTTATGCTACAGCGAAATAAAAGGTGATCTGAAAAAACCGGCAGCACACAGTTCTTGCTAGAGATTTGAGCTTTTTAATGATTGCTAACACTTCTGAGAAGATTTCCTGACCAACGAATGAGATGGACTCAAAAATTTGTCGCCGTCTAACACATAAGCACCGAAAATTTTACTTCACCTTTACAGCATGCCTCTTCTATCGAGCGATTTCTATGGACCCACTTAAAATGATATAATCTGATAGGGATATCGCATGTTTTGAGCTGATGGGTCTAGTGGTATGCAGGCGGTCATCTGCACCGACCTATTTCACTGCGTTATTTTGTGTGGATTACTGTTTAGTAGGCATCAGGTCACTTCAGCATGGTTAGAGTTCAGTAGAAGGTGGAACATTAAGAGCACTATCTCATTTGAGCGGTGCTTAACCCTTCTCGATCCTCCTCAGTGTGACGACCGTGAGGGCAAACATTGCCAAAGGGCAGTTGCTGTGGGCACTGAATCATCATAGCTCTGAAGAAAGGAGAAATCGGGTAGCCGTGATAATATAGGATTATAAGAAGTCCGTTCAAACTCATAAATAGAGCGAAATATCATTTATCTAAGCTGTGGTCCAGAATGCTGAAATTAAGCGCCATTACTGAAAAATAAGAGTAAACAAAACATTGGCAAGTCTTTTTCAAATTCAGCTTTTTAGGATAGTGTGCGCTAACGAATGAGCGTTCATCAGCATTTCGATATCACCTGTATCACCTGTCGTCCCGATGGTCGTCGAGGGACTCGAACGAGTGCCAACAACATTCAATTTTTTCCTACTGCGTGCAAGAGTAGCCTAGGGGTTCACCTCGCTCTAGGGATTAGCTGAGCGTCATATCTTTTCTCCATCGCTTTCGTGAAGAAATCGGACCACGGGTCGGTGGTCTTCTGTAGAGCGCTTGATGTACTGAGGAATCCACTCCGTAAGGACTCTCGTCCATCGGTTGCCGTTGAAGAGCATCACGTGTCCGGCCCACCTTATTTTCGACATATGCGGGCAGAACGGCGTTTCTGATTATCGATCGCTGACATAGGTCGGAACTTCGGATCCTTTCTCTCATTTGCAAGATACGGGATAATGCTAGCATCGACCTTTGACAGCGCGTTCAATAACGCCAAGTGATCTTTCATCCTGCTTGCGTGGTGACCAGGTTTCTTCTGCATACGTAAGGACATCGTCGAGTCGAAGAGGTGGACAAGGAGTCAGATGTTCTTTGTACTTTATACTACATTTTCGATGCTCTTAAACTTCCCCAAAGCCGCTCGTTTACTCCTGCTCAACTCTGGAGCTAGGTCGTTCGTCATGTTGATTTCACGACCTAGATAGACGTAACTGGAGCATTCGGAGATTTTCGTTCCGCTGAGCGTGAATGGGGCATCCAAAACCCATCAGTTTCTCATGAACATCGTTTTCGTAGATTTAGTTGAAGACAATCTTTACACAGGCGTTGTCGAAATCGGTCAACATTCGCTTCGCTTGCTGATGCTTGGTGTTATGAGCACGACACCATCAGCAAAGCGAATATGGTTCAATTGCTGAAACTGCAAAAAAAACCAACGGAGCTACGCAGACTCCGCAGAACATTACTACACTTCATACAGTTTTTATTTCAACATGAAGATTTAGTACATCGTTATCTGAGCGCCATTTTGACCCCTATAAAAACGTATTTTTGGTCTTTTGTTCAATGCTCAAATGATCAAATAATTGTTCCATAGCATGAATCGAAAGAATTTGAAGGGGTATCTCATCTTCAAAAAAGCCTTCTTGTTGCGCTGAAAGAGCGAGAATAAAATTTTGTTCCCTATTGAAAGATCTTTCTCTGACCTAGGCTTATTCTTCGGAGTTTAACTAACCAATTGATAGATCGAATCGTAAGGATTCCAAGGATTTATTTGGTTTTTGTAATGAACTTGGTATTACGCCGCAACAGCCAAAAGAAGATTAGGTTTCGCAAAAAATGGACCACTTCAACTATCCTCTCTTCAATCAATCCATTGGGAAAAACGCACTCTATTGAGCGTTTTAATGCCTGAATAATCAATCGATAGCTTATCAAAGAACTTGAATGGTGTATTTAATTTTCAAAAAGGCCTTGTTATTGCGCTGTAAGAGCAAAATAATAATTTGTTCCTCATTCAAAGATTTCTCGCTGGTCAGGGCCTCCCTCTTGAGTTCTCAAGAACCCAACGTAGATCAAATCTCAAGAATACCACTAATGTTTTTGGTTTCTGAAAGGACTTCTTTATGTTTCATGAGCGCCAAAAAAATTAGGCTCCGCACTCGATGCTTTTTTTTAGTATTGCGAAGCCAAATCTTCTTTTAGCTGTTACAGCGTGATGCGAAGTCAAAATTCAAAATCAACTAAACTATTCGAATTCTCGAAATCTAGTCAATTGATTAATATAACTCCAAAGGAAAAGCTTTGGTCAGCGAGAAATCCTTTAATGAGAAACAAAAGATTATTTGTGCTTTTTCAGCGCAATAAAAGGCCTTTTGAAGACAAAATACACCACTATAATTCTTATGACTTGAACTATCGAATGACTACTCGAACGTTGAAAACGACTAGAAAATACGTTTATTACAAAGCATCAAAGTGAGGAGCGGATGAAAGAAGTGATCCAGTTTTGCAATGCCCAATCTTCCTTTGCTGTTACAATGTAATGCGTGACCATTTCAAAACCAAATAAATCACTTGAATTGCTAATATTTGATCCATCGATTGATTGCTGAAACTTCGAGGAAAAGCTTTTTTCACGGAGAAACCTTTGAATGAGAAACAAGATATTATGTTCGCCCTTCCAGCGCAATAGCAAGGCCTTTTTCAAGATGGAACAAGCTGTTCCAAGTCTTTTGATTTGAGCTACCGAATAATTCTTTAATCGTCAGAAACAAGCGCAAAATAGGCTTTTTCTGAAGGGTCGGAATGGCGCTCAGATAGCTGAAAAGTACAGAAGATTTTTTTGACACCTGGGCATTCTTTCTAATAAGAAGGTTTATAGAAGTCTTCTTAGTAATATTCAACCTTTGTGTAGCAACTAGGATTGCTTAGAATCAAGCTCTCCTATATAATACCACAGCATACGCTGCAAAGTCAAAAAATGAATTCCGATTGCAGAACTTCGTTGTTCTCACTAATAGAACGTAGTATGCACCTCTTGTCACAATAAAAGAAAAAAACGGATTTGTCATTCTACTGAAATTTTCACCTGAACCGAAATGCTCCAGCGATGAAGAGTGGACGAACACCTGGTGCAGACTCTGCATCCATTCTGGCCCTTTGGAAAAAACACATTTTTTGCTTCTTTTAAAATTTTCAATATTTGTTCGATAATTTGAGTCTCAAGAATTGAAAGATGGAAGTTATTATAAGTCTTTTTTCATTGTGTCATAGCAGTAGGAGTAACATTTTATTTCACATTCAAGCAATTTCACTGAACAAATCCATTCCCGCAAAATTTGAGTAACTATTCGAGGAGCCAAATGTCCTGAAACTCAACGGTGTATTTGTTTCTTCGAGGACATTCTTTGATGCGCTGTAACACTAACATTAGGATTGCATCTTACACGCGCCCGCATATTTTGTCCTAATATGTGAATGGATTTCGCAACACTGTCATCAATTCATTGGCTTTACCATACATTCGATAGCTGAAAATTCAAGAAATTGAATGGCGTATTTTATTACTCTAAATGGCCTCTACGTTACGTCATAACGGTAGAAGGAATGCTCTATAAAACACCTAAGGATTTTTCGCTGAAGAAAGCTTTTCTTGAAAAATTTCGCTAATTATTCAATAGCTCATTTTCGATGATCTCAGTGGTTTGCTTGGCTTTTATCAGGGCTTTTTATTGTGCTGCAATGCTGAAATCAAGGTTGTCTTTCAAACGCGGCCAAATCTGTATGCTCTGCGCGATCGATACAGAGCAACTTCTATACCTAGCCAAGTAGTGTACGCCGAGTGCGAACCCGATGTTCATTTGAATGTAACAACATACTGGGAATTTTTTTGAAAACTAAACATACAACTGAAATCATTGAAATTTGTGATATCGAAGGTCTAATGAAATCTAAAAGGATCCCTTTGTACAACAAAAAATGCTTGAGTGGAATAGAATATTATTTGTACTCTCACAAGCAGTAGAAAAACGATTTGAAAAAGAAAGTAGACGGTTCAAATTCTCAAGAGTTAAGCTATCGAATGACTACCAACGTCAGATAAGAGCAAAGAATTCGCTTTTCTACAAGGGGCTAGATGCAGCATAGGAGAAAGATACCCAAAACATTTTTCCTATGCCAAATAATCCCCACCGAGAAATTGTCTCTGGCATTCCGTTGATTTTGTAGTACCTTTTCTTGATAGTTCTAATGTCTTTCTCGCAAACGCGTGTTCATTTGGCCCCATCGTAACGCAGTCCTTCTTTCCGACTGTTATCAAGATATCAAATCAATGTTCATTGATATATAAACTTTGAAGGTTACACGTGATGAGAACCAATATTTCACCCCTTTCGTTGCCACGTGTCAAATTGCACTATCGGCTTTTCTATTCTGCCATCACTCATTCTGCGACATAAAACGTCGATCTGTTAGCAAGCAATCGTTAACGGTTTGATCTAGCAAGCCTATATTGGCATTAGATTTGATTACGCTGGCAGATATTGAATTTTTAATAATCGACTAGAATTCTCATTTCCTTGACCGCTTTTAGCTGTCGTACGATCTTATAAATATATATCCAGTATTATAGTGATATGCAAAACAAAACAACGTCACACAGGAGTCCAACCCGTATTCACTCGCTCTAGGGCGCGTCGACGGCTGGCGAACAGCTCAATGTTTTGTGTCGCAGAAAAAGTGATGGCAGAACAGTAGCGGCTTCAGTGCAGTGGTTAGCACGCTCCTCGGAAAGAGTGAAATGCAGGTTTGAATGCGCTTAGCGTTCACATCTAGCATATTATTCAACAATATTGTAAACATAGTTGCAACATCATGACACCGCTGAAAACGGTCAAATGAAAAAATCCAAATTATTATGATTATTGTTGCATTACACCACTCCAATTCACCTAAATCACCTTTGGAAAATCTTAATCGGAGTGAAACCGTAGAAAGAAAGGCGCTCCTAATGCTAGTAGGTCAAACAATGCATGCTGTTCAGCCATCCACATCATCAAAAGAATTATAACAATGGAAATGACATTATAGTGCACAAAAATGAAAGGCTTACGAGTATTCGTTCGAAAAGGTCATGTCTTCCTTCTTGACGTGTTTCTTCAGAAGCTGCTTAGCAATCTCCTCTTTGTTGTGAAAGTTGTCCAATCATGCCTTAACTGATTCGCTCTGTAATCTTAGATCAAATCGATTGTTGTACAATCGTTTGCGCTCGCAATATGACGCTGCATACTAGCTCACGTTCAGATCCATTGGAGCACTGCCGTCTCCGCCTGAATGAAGTAAATTCTATTATCAGCGCCTCTTTGTACAACACGTTTGCTGGTTGACTGACAGTGCGATGTATTCATCAGAGAATGATCGTTGGGTGCTAACCACTGAGTTCTTCTAGAACTCTTGAATAGTTCAAAGCAAAGTCATTCTTCTAAACACATGCTCATTGTGAACTGTTGATGGGAGCCCTTGAATATTCCTCCAAGAAGGCTCATGTCAATTAAGACTTGCGAGCGAGGAACACGCAGTCCATGTTTGAAAGGACCTCTTCTATGCTTTGCAAACATTTCGAATTCCACTGTGTTTGCTGTGCAAGTCAATTTGAAAGCATTCGTAATGGCTAAGGCTGTGATTTTTACAAATGCAAACGTATGGGATCGTCTAAAATTGAATGAACAACTACACCTTTCATACCAATCATTTCTGAGTCTTTTGTGAGATATGTGGCAACTCCACGAGACGGTCGCCAATCCATAAGATGCAGGTAGACTACTTTTTATTCTTACTGACCAACGTCCTCAGAGGAGAATTATATTTACAAGAATTTAGAGTTTCGGAATGATTTTTTCTCGATGTCATTTGAGTGACTTCAGCTGCGACTATAAAACCACTTTTTGGAGAGCGGACATGACATTTATATTCTAGTCACAGCTTCTAAGTTCTGTTGCAGTAGATACCACTCAGATTATCTATTCTAGATTTTCTTATTTCCCTCCTGTTTATACTTTTTCAGAATGACTCTTTTTCGTGATTTTCTGTTTGCAAAATTTTCAGCTATATTTTGAACGAACCACTAAGTCCTAATCACATTTCGAACTTCGGCGCAGTTTTTTTTACATCACTCTCACAAATCAACACTATGTAATCTGCCAATTTATCGTCATTATTACAAGAAATATCGATCAAATCAAAATGCTTGCACCAAGCATGTTATGAGTCAATTTCAATTGTCATTAATGGTGCCAATTGCAGAGAAGAAATTTGCACGAAATGGTCCCAATGCCAGCCAGCGAACCGCTCTGTTCAATACATCTTGCCACATCTGTCTCGACCATTTTGCCATGATGGTATTTGTGGTCTATACAAATTTTTTGCATCATAAAATAAATTTCCATAAAAAAGAGAGCCGATCAAACCATAAGTGTTCCTGAAATCGTCGTGTAATTGGCGGTAACAGACGTTATATCCACATCGTTAAGCTTTGGCATAGTGCACATTCCTCCGTTCGCACTGAGAGCAGTACAAATTCCCGTCACAGTGGTGCCGACGATGATGCAGCGCCGTGGAGTCATTTTATTTCCCGTTTTGACTGCACAAAAACTACAAGTCTTAAAGCACTCATCTCCATTAAACACGTAACAGCAAAACATTACAAATCGAGCACTGGCTCGTCTATTTGTTTTCAAACCCTCTAAGCCTTTCAAACAATCACCTTACATCGAATACTGGGTAATTCTGTGAAAAAGCTAAGAAAAGGTATTTATCCATTATCTAACAGGTAAATTTGTAGAAGAATTTTCCGTTGAACAAAGAACTTCACTGGAATTCTGACATCTATTCGAAAGCTCAAGCGTTGAAAAATTCAAAAATGACTTTGCCTTCAAGAAGAGTATTCTTACAGCGCTTTTAACTTTTACTAGCATCATAACTTCCCTCCAGTACAGAATATAAACTTCTACTTCACATGCAACGAGCATTATAGCGTGCACAATTCTCAGGACAAGACCTCCCCTAAGAGTATCCGTAATCACTCAGCAGCATAAATCCAAAAAAATTCGTAAATGCGTTTATTTTACAAAGTAGCTTTCCGTCAGCTGTAGCAGAAAAATTAGCTATGTGTCAGACGGATCGAGCAAGGCACAGCACTTATCTTGAACTATTATTATTGCTCAGTAGCGTAAGTTTCTGCAATTTTAATACTATAATTAAACAACATATTCTAAGCCTTTTATGAGGCACATCATGGCACTTATCACCTGTATCACCTCTCGTCCCGTTGATCGTCGAGTAACTTGAACGGACACCAGCAACACTTCCACTTTTCAGAATTTATTTTTATTAACCGCCTCTAGCGGTGGTATGATGTTACAATATACCTGATGCTATTGAGTAATGGGCAAAAACTTTTGTTTCAGTTGGAACTCGAACCCACATTTCACCCTATCCGGATGCTACAACGCGTCTATCTGTCGGCAGCCAACTGTCAAAGGTATAGAAAGAGTGGCGTTGAAAAACTAGCGTCGGTAGTGCACGGCTGAGCACGCGCCCCAGGTGGGTGAAATGTGGGTTAGAATCCCAAGTGACGCAAAAGTTTTTGCACGCACTCTACATCATTGGGTGTTGCAACATTATATCACCGCTAGAGGCAGTCAAATAAAATGGGATTTGACTAACGATCAAGGCCAAGCAATCTATCATTCTGCTTACGTAGCGACCAGGATTCTGCTTCATACGTTGAGGCAGGGATAATCGTCGAGTCGAGAAGGTGGGTACGGAGTCGGATGTTCTTTGTCCTCTTCACTACATCGACGATGCTCTTAAACGTTCCCCAAGCCGCTCGTTTCCTCCTGCTCAACTCTGGAGCTAGGTCGTTCATCATGTTGATTTCACGACCTAGATAGACGTAACTGGAGCATTCGGAGATTGTCGTTCCGTTGAGCGTGAATGGGGCATTCAAAATCCATCCGTTCCTCATAAACATCGCTTTCGTTAGATTTAATTGAAGACCAATCTTTCCACAGGCGTTACCGAAATCGGTTAATATTCGTTCCACTTGGCTGATGTTTGGTGTTATGAGGACGATATCGTCAGCAAAGCGAAGATGGTTTAATTGTCGACCGTCAATTTTCACTCAATTCGTCCATCTAAGTTCGCATGACGTTTTGTAGGGTTGCAATGAATAGTTTTGGCGAAATTGTATCGCCTCGTCGAACCCCTTTTCTTACGTCAATGGTAATATTGTCGTAGACTGGCAATATCTTGGTCGTGAAACTTTATGTTGCTCAAGAAGCATGGTGATGCACCGAGTATGGATGCCTTGGTTGTCCAGAAGTTCTATAGTCGCTTCTGTTTCCACTGAATCAAAGGCTTTTTTTTGAATCGATGAGAGTGAGACAGAGCAGTAATATATACTTTCGTTAAACTTCAATGAGTGTTGTGACCGCGTGGATGAAGTCTATAGTACTAAATCCTTCACGGAACCCTGCTTCTTCGCATGGCTGTCCTGCGTCCAGTGTTCTGCCAATCTTGTTAAGGATGACTCAAGTGAAGAGTTTATAGACAACGGACAGCAAGCAGATTGGGCTATAATTGCCTATGTAGTGAAGGTATCCCTTTTTCAACAACAATGCGGTCTCGGTGGATTTCCATTGAATGGAAACCTTGCATTGACAGGTAGCAAGTAAAGAGCCGAGAGAGGGTGTTAATGAGAACTGGCGGTAGGTTCTTTAGGTGTTTTGGTCTAATCCTGTTTGGACGAGGTGCTGCTGTTCCGTTCTTCCCCGACAATATTGCTCATAATTATAATTTGAGTCAACGTGTCATGAGGTCTGTTATGAGATTTTGTACAGCCCGACACACGTACATCGGTTTTGCAGTCTCCTTCAGTTGGCCTGGCCTTTCCTCTTTAGCCGATCCTTTGCGGGCTCCTACTTTCTTTATCAAGAGAGGCAGGCGACTGCGAACGATTTGCGCAGTAGCTGTCAACTGAAATCACAAGGTCGGCAATTTTCGACAATAAGTTGCTCTTGGCTGGTATTATTGTAATATTATGCTCTTTATTTCTGGTGTTTTATTGAGACCACGCTGTTGCAATGTATCTTATAATTAATGGGTAAGCGAATATCGAAAATTGCCGGTCTTGTGTTTTTTCACTTAACTGCGATTGTGTAAGTCGTATGCCGTCGCCTACCTTTTTGTAGCGAAAGTAGGAGCCCCCGAGAGAACTGGCCAAAGACGAAGGGTCTGCCCGACTGACGAGGCTGCAAGGCCGAAACACGTGTATCGGGCTGTATAAGAGCCCATTAACACACCACACGACGTGTTGGTTTGAATAATATTTATGAGATATACTGAAATTTTAGCGCGGTCGATATGGCTAGCAAAGAGATCCGAGTAGCAGTGGTGGATGATTTTCTCCATTGCTCTTCTGAAAGCTGTAAATGTCCCATCAGCGCATCGGAATGCAATCATATCGGCATTATAGTTGGCGAATCTTCACTAGGCTTTATGAATGCACTTCCCAGGTTCTGTCATAACTGTTCTTCGTTTCACTTTGAAGTCTCCTTTATCGCTACTCTGCAGCGTTTCGCAAGTTCGGGAGTAAAATATCGGTTGTCTGTGGCTCGTGCGATTCCAAGTTGACGTATCAGCTTAAGTGTCTGCGGAGGCAAGCGTTTCTTCGTGACTTTAGGACTCTCGGCTTTCATAACGCTAATGTGAAGATATTCAACGAGTCGATCGCATTCTTCTTCGATGTTGTCGGCAACAGGTATCTTCACAAGAGCCGACTAATAATTTGAATACATCCCAGTTTATGGTAGTTTTAGGACTACGTTGTTCGAATTAGGCGGCTTTCTCTTTCTTCTCAGCTTTCCGCGAAAGATGAAACTTTGCCCAGAGGAGACGATGGTCTGATCCTATGTAGAATTTAAGGACGACAGCGGCATCGATTAGGCAAAATCTCGATTCACTAAAATGTGGTCTATTTTGTTATGGTACTCTTCATTAGGAGACTCCCACGTTCACCGTTGAGAGTGAGGCTCTTGGAATTGTGAGTTACCATGGATGGTTTTAGTCGCCGTGCTAAACTCAAATAAAGTCTCATTTTGTTGCTTCCATTCTAGTCCGTGGGTACCAATGTGACGTTCTTCTGAGTACAGTTTTCGCTTTCAAATCTCCAACAATGACCTCAAAGAGCGTATGGTCTTCATTCGAAGGATTTTTCGTGGTCCACAAAGAACCTTTAAACTTCGTCATCGTCATAGCTTGATGTTTGTGCATAAGCAACGAAGATGGTGCAAGCCGGCATTGAACCACATCTTTCCAACCTTAATCGTCCGATACGGGTTGTTAGTTCTTCAAATGAATTGATGGTCGCGGACAAATTCGATTTGACGAGGACGTCAACCCAACCGACACCTCTGCGATCGCATGCTTCAAGAACCAGCTCTTTTCCGGTGTCGTAAACAGCTTGAAAGGCATGGCGCCTTCTCGCCTGAGCCACGCCAATAACGCGCACGTTATCCCTCTTGCTTGAATCAGTAGATCTTCAACAGCTGATTCGTGAGCAAGTGTTCGTCTATTATAGGTACAGATCGCCATCTGGCTTTGAAATTTAGCAGCCTTTCGTACTCGTCCTTCCCGATGCTGCCATATGAGAGCTTTTTCGGGATCAGAGGAATGAGGTATTTTTCGCTGTTTTCAGCATCTTGAGACCTAGTGTATAGGTTGCCAGATTCTAAAAGTCAAGCCTGGTTGCTCACGAATAGCTGCCAGTCTTTCTTGGAGGAGAGGGAAGAGCTTGTTTATCGGAGGCGACTCCTGACCGTCTCCCATGTACTTCCCAGCTGCTTGATTGCAGGCTTTTGACCACCTTGACCCGTAGAAATACAGTTTTATCAAATCGGCGCTGCAAAACCAGGGGGCTCATCCCCTGTATCCGCCTGTCCGCCTGCGCCTTTGGGAAGAACACCGTCGCCTTTGGCTCGCGTTTAATTTCCCTATCCACCACTTGGAGACGTTTCTCGTGCTCTCGCGACTAACCGGCGGGATATCTCAAGGATGGAGATCCGTATTCGGCGCTTATATAGTTCAAAAACACGTGTTTCAGCGTTTCAGCCTCTCAATTGCAAGTGCTCTGATAATTTTTCGTTTTTATGGCAGTGTAGGCTGTTCGCCATCGATTCTTTCGTATGGAGCCTTACCTGTAAGGGCTTGGCTGGAAGGAAAGGCACCGTGCAACTGATAAGGCAGAAAGGCTGAAACACGTGTTTTTCGTACTATAAAAGTGCCATGATAGACATCATAAAAGGTTGTAAATATGTTATCAGATTGTAATGTTTTAAGCGAGGTTTCAAAACACTCAAAGAGAAAATTATATACGTGTTACCATCCACGAGCGATCGATTGTGTAATAGTGCTCGTCGAGTGGTTTTTCACCATATGGAAGTGCATCACGGATCGCCCTCTTTGAGCCATCCTACCCGATTTGTCACGCGAGGTCACGTGACGCGTCCCCAGGTGGTGGATGGGCGAATAAAACGCGAACCGAAAGCGGCCGTGTGCCTCTCAGAATTGCAGGTAAATCCAGAGAATATGCTCTTTGCTATTGCAGCTCCAATTTGACAGACCTCTATTTGCTAGTCAAATTGCTAGGTTGGTTGCAAAACTTGGTTGCAATCAAACAACTGAGAAGTACATGGGAGGCGGTTAGGAGTCTCCCACAACATATCAGCTCCTCCTGCTGGACTCGCAAGATACTCGTGAATACCTGGACTCTAAGTTTAGGCCTATCAAGCTGCATGTTGGGTATCAAATCTCTAAAAACAGAAACAAAAAATGAACCTCAATCTCCTGGCCCCGAAAGAGCACCCGGTACGGCAGCGTTGAGTAGGACGAATACGTAGAGGCTGCTGAAATCTTAGGACCAAACTAGGTTGCCAAAATAGGAGCGTACTAAAATGACGGTCTGTACCTTCAAAGAACGAACACTTGGATACCAATCAGCTATAAAACATCTGTCGACACACTCAAAAAGGATAAGATACGACGTCATTGGCTTGGCTGGGACGAGTAGATGTCCAACTTTTTTACGCTGCTAATGACAGAGAGAAGAACTGTGCCCTTGAGATGGTTTTTCTGACCTACTAAAAGACAATCTGATTATCGCCTACAGACTGTTTGCTTTTTTCAACACGAGCAAACGGAAGCCTACTAATTTGATCCCTGTCCTACTTCTGCTTGAAATCCTTCAAACGAACGACAATCAATGAACACCCACCCATTTCCATTCGAGTAATGGCAACTGCCGGGCATTCCATGGGTTCATAAGTGATGTTAACAGTAAGTTGACCCAGAATAGTCGAGATTATAGTGTCAGGTAGGAGTGCACTACGAGCTTGACGTTCAAGAACATCAAAGACCTGAAGAACAGTTTTTCGATTTGTTATTTATAAAACATTTCAAGATCTTTTCAATCAAATTATAAGACGCTATGCAAGTCACGTAACACTGAAAGGTTGACTAGTCGTAAGAAAATAGAAGCTGACCTTTTGCTCCCTTTCCAGATTCGCGAAAAAATAGAAGTCACCTGAAATGTAAGAGTTGCTAACTTACTATTTGCATCACAAGACGTTGCAACAAATCCTCGAGCTGCTCCAGTGCTACTTGCAATCCCAGGAACTTGGGCTTGGACATCGGTTGCAGTAGAGTAAACCATAGAAACAGGCAAACTAAACCCAGTGACGGTGAAGGTCCGACTTCTCCCTTCAACAAAACTGGACTCTTTTTAGATGAATAATCAAGCAATATGTTAAGAAGATTTCTGAGCTTAATTTGTTGTTTCTAATTTTGGATTCAAAATCCTCTCAATAGAATACTCGGATATCGATCGTTTTGAGTACTGGTAAAAGTTAAGCATATTTGCTCTGTACAGCTTTCACGATTCTCCATCTAAATTTAAAGAACTTCTCATACCATAGCAATTTCGTGATCATTACCTTGTCCTGCAGGAATCACTCCACATCCCAAAACTGTCGAGATTACGGTTAGCAGCGAAGACATAAAAGGCACGGTCAAAAGTCTTTCCACGTTCATTTCAGGCTCTCAAAAATCTAAGCGAATATGGTATGGGTGTTTGGGGAAAGAAAAATTGTCTATTGTCTGCAACATCGTCTACGAGGCAACAATGGATTCATTAACCAGCATTCTTAGCATGAAAAATCTCGGCGCATCAGCACTTGGATTTTCCAAATGCTTCAGAAGTTTCCAAGCCGTTCAATTCAAAGCGAAATGCTTTGGAGCAAGATTTGTTGTGGATTGTATTTTGAAGCAGGTTGTGATCGCTGAGCGAACTGAAGTGCGCGAGAAATTCTGAGTGGGACCAATATGAACAGTTAGGCTTATTAACGACGAAGTTTCGCTCTATGCGCTAATTTCTCAATGCAGCTTGTTAAACATGGTTTCGCTTTGTCATTCCTGATTCCACAACATAAATTCCCGACTTCCTCAAAGTAGAACATTTTCATTTTCATGAGGAAATATGTAAAAGATTCAATTGATTGGTGAAAACGAGGCAGATCTTTTGGCGTTGAACCACTAGAGTCCTAAGAATGAGGATATGGAATTTGTTCACCCTCGAATTACTCATCAGCACCTCCCAATTGATAAATATATCAGTTTAGTTGACGATGAGATTGACTGATAGCCAAAGCAAGAACTTGTGGAAATTTTGATGGAGGATTCAGAAAAGCGGGAAATGAGGTGGCATTAAGAACTACATTATATGAGGTAAGAAGAGAAAAACCGTGTCTGATTTGCTTAGGAAAAAAATCGGATAAAAGTCTCACTGTCACACACAAATATCACACCTACTAACGTGACGCTGAACTGAAGCGTCCTTAGTCACCTTTCAATAACGTTTGAAGTTTTTGCATTGCGGACAGCATTCATGGTGCATCATCAATGCCTCGTAATTTCTTCATGATGTGCAAACGAAAACAACTTTTCCGATGTTTCGAATAGGGAAGCCTCATTCAATGTGTAACGGTTGCAAACGCAGCCGCATATCTCAACCCTGCCTTTTTGTTTCCAAGGAAAAGTCAAAAAAGCTTTGATACTATTATTCCTATGGAAATAGCAAATATTCATTTAGTGTCTTCTCCCTGAAGTGATCCGAAGATGAACTAAATGGTAGACTTTCATCGAATTACCCTTTGTTCGGAGGTGTCTATCTCTCTGATCACATAAGCGCGCCACTGTTCATATATTATCTGGATCGAGTTACCTGCCTTCGAAATGAGCTACTCTGTTTAGGAATGTTACGCTTGAGCTGGACTCCTCTCGCATTTTTCAGGATCGTTTGAAAAATGCTCTAGACAGGTGCCGTTGCCTGTTGCATTAGAGCAATGTAGCACAACTATCGGTAGGTAACATCTTGTGGGATCAGTTGCTTGAGCGATCAAAATGATACTCTCAATAATATCTATGACCGTTCGTTTGTTCTTCAACAATCTGGCGATGGCATGGCAGAAGAACTTATTCATTAGTACACAAATGCTATTCAAAGAACTATAGGTTGGCCATGTTTCCTTGGGAAGCCTTCTGCCCAACGTTTCGTAGGGGAGTTGTAATGAAGGGCTTTTGATCTCCATTTGATTTATAAGGCAGATGTAGTAAAAAAAAAGGAAGTGTATCTCAATTACAATGTCTTAGCCGGATCGTGCAAATGGAACGAAATAAATTGCTTGGTTGTTTCGCAAATGACAAATCGAACCCAACGTCGGCGCTGATTGAATTATCGGAATTGCTTTTTTGTGAATGTCCGCTGGAGCTGATTAAGCACTTCGTCCTTTCACAGTTTCGTGTTCTAACAGTTTAGTACTGTAGCAGTTCCGTGTTGGTTCAGCACGAATTGGAGAGCGCAAAACAGCTTTGCCGTAGCATTTTTCTTGTAGTTCAGCACAATGTTGCACTAAGTTGGCGAATTTCTACCATTTTACTAGCCTTATCGAAATTTACTTTCACTTCATTACTTCGGATGAAGCGTACAATTATTTAGCACTTCTCGACTATCTAAGCAGCATTTTCTAATCAAAGAAGGACTTTTTAATTTTTTATCAGATACTGTGGTGATCATTAAATACCTCAGAGTTTGGCAATTTCGATAATTTGCTTGTTTTCCGAAGCAAGCTCTTTTTGCGCTGCAGCAGAGAACATGACATTAAGATTCACACTCGGCGGGCATTTCTTTGTCGTTCAAGTTGTGTGGATGGCTGCTCGGGTAGGATTGCATTATTCGCAACAAACGGTACCGAGGCGGCAAGGGTTTATGAGTGGTCTATTGCCAGACCTTCAGTAGCTAATGTAGCGCAAGTCTAGGTGACTCTGATTCTCGAAGCTTAGTGGTGAGTCTATATGGCAATATAAAGTAAAACTCTGAACTTGCAAAATGACACAGCAAAGTTTCTTTTACAATGCTTAGGAAAAACCTGGCAAGCCTCAAAAAATCAAAAGAACTTCCAAATAGATAGCGAAAAGGCTTGCGATATAACGAGACGATAGTGAAAGAAAGATTTGTGCTGAAGTCTAGTGAAAAGAGCATTTTCGGATAATAGGTAGAACGCTAGAGAAGCTAACGTTCCAGCTAATCGATCAGTACTGAAAGGCTAGGAAAAAAGCGGAATGAGTTTTTTCCTCGAATGAGTGACAAATGCATCCCCATAATAGAACTGTTACCCGATGGTAAACGTGATTTTCACTGAACTTACTGGAAGTCTGAGGAAGAATCAAATGAGGCTCTGTCTTCAAAGGGTAGGGAAATGCATCTCTGATAACCAAAAAGCATTTTTTCCTCTCTAGGAGATCATGTAAAAAGATTGTTTCGCAACTATATTCTACGTAAACTGCTGTATCATAAGTGTTAGAATACTCCAACATGGCTGGAGTCTAAAATGAACGGGCAACATTGCTACACTTTAGCGTTTACGGGGTATTTCACACTACTCGACTTATTTCAACGCAGCGGCTTTGAAGAGAAACACTGCAAAGATCAGTTACCATGGAAGCTCGGCTCAAACCATCGTGACTCTGATGAAAGCGAAATCGTGGAATTGTTGTTAGTCATAAAGATTCATGACACCTTGCGTACAATCATCAATGAAACAATATTGACATATTATATCGAATTCCATGAGGATCGAAAATGAACTTTGTCTTGAATTTCAAAAGCGTAGCGAAAAACATCAACAGGAGTTGCTTTATAAATTCAGCCGCATGAACCACAGCGTGAAGTTTGCTTACATTAATGATTTCTCATCAGCACTGCGAAATTTATGACACTAGGTAGTAGTAGAAGTGAACTGTCAGTCCTCACAAGTATGGAACACGACTCCTTTGGCGTGTTATTCCAAGCTTTCACAGAGTATTGTACAGGGTGAACATTTGAAATTTGCTGCGGAAAGCCATGCAGCGAATTGGCATAGAAGCTCTTTGAACAAGTGTGATATAACAGACGGAATCTCCATCATTACCGCAGAGTTTTCGGCACCATTAATTTTTTGACATCTTCCAATAGCAAATCTTACTTCGCTTGCTATAAAGGGTAGATTAGTGCCTTCGAGTTAGAAGTCACAACACCACGTTTGATTGAAGGTCCCCGCTCTCACTCTTGATTTACTGGAATTCCGAAGCTTTAACAACAGTGTGGTAACCGTTGAAGTTTGACCCAAAACAATCGTCAACTGGTTCATAACCCGTCTATATGACCATGTACGTGAAGCAGAGGAATACACGATTCGTCGTATGAGGATACGTTAACTCCATCATGAGCAATGTACACAAATTCTGGTAAGGCATGTAATGATGAAAACGTTGAGAAGCGTCTACTCTACACTATGGCAGCATAATAGAGCGCCCAAAATGGAAAGTCGAAAATTTGACAAGATATTCTTGCAGATAGGCAATTTAGGAATAATTGTTAGGAAAGAGTGGTGTCAGACTATAACCCTAATATTACGCCTTATTTCAGATCGTTTTTGAAATCTGAGTGAAGTTCAATATCAGTCGTGCGTGAACAACACAGTTATGCCAGGAGCTGATTCTCCATTTGAATCTTGATGACAGCTATAAAATATCTACTGAAATAAAAGGTATGGTATGGTGCAATCCGTCAAGCCACGCGGGCGATTTGATGCCGGATCAATCCTGGAGGACAGCAGCATTGACTTGTTATATCGGTAAGATACAGCTCGTCAATGGTTTGGTACATAAATCAAAAGATCGACAGTTTTTGAAACCCCGCAAAAAAACATTCAATATAATTCCAAAAAAGAATGGTTTAAGCTCAAAAACGAGGTTGTTACGCCAGGGTCATACACCGGTGTTTCGGAGGTACGTCCTCCTCGTCAGTGACCCCCGCCCCACATTCAGCCCTGCATTGAAGCAAGGAGGGAGGCGTATGTGGTGATGGAACAGTGTACAATGACACTGGTCCATCACCACCCCTCAGTCGATGGACTTTTTTTGCTGTTAGATCAAAACTAAATCAAAAGATCGACTGTTTTTGAAACCCCGCAAAAAACATTCAATATAATTCCAAAAAAGAATGGTTTAAGCTCAAAAAGGACGAGGAGGACGTACCTCCGAAACACCGGTGTATGACCCTGGCGTAACAACCTCGTTTTTGAGCTTGAACCATTCTTTTTTGGAATTATATTGAAGGTTTGGTACATAGTTGATCACCTGAAATCGAATGCATGGCCTCATTCCTCATAGCTTCATCGACGCCGAGAGTTTCATTGCTTTTTCCTTACGATACAATGCGCCTAACTTTTGGAGAAAACGAAGTCACCAAAAGGTCAGACAGCGCTTCTGAAATATATATATATATTATATAAATATATATATATACAGATATATATATAAAGAGAGATAAAAAGCTCTCGCAGATCTTTAATCCCTGAGCGATGCGTTATGCACTCGGTTTATTTAGCATCGTCTGAGGTGACTGGGTACAACTGGTCTTTACAATGAGTCCCGGTGGCCTAGACGTATCATATCAGCGTTGCTGTCCTTCTACACATTTGCTCTACCAACTTGGTCCTCGAATGGACGAAAGACTTGGTGAGCCTTGTCTGCAGGATCAAGCCATCGGCCATGTAACGCAGTGGTCAGAGGTCCTGCAACACACGCGTGGTTGATCGATAGATATGGTCCATCAGCCAAGCTTGCGTTGCAGGGCACTTCGAACCACTGCGTTACACGTGCTAGCTATACAACCCTTTGAGAACATAAGGGTCGCCCTGTTCGGACGGTTACGAAGATTGGTGCGTGTTTCAATAGATATTTCAGTTAGCTGAGTTATCGAATGATTATTATCATCAAAAACGATAATATATCGATGATGATACTCCTGATGAATAATTCTAGCAAGACCAGCGCTATAGCTCCCCTTGCTTTTTTCAAAGTGAAAGACCACGTCTTTGTGAAAAGGAATGTATTTCCAGTTGTGACTGATATTTTCTCTTATCTTCTTTATGTTTCTGTAGTCATTTGATATCCTGAAAATTTTTGATATTGACAGCAAGTTTACTATGTGAAAACATTTCCACAGTACATTTTACTAATATATAAGAGGCAACGTTTTGCAATAGCAAACCATTTTTCTAAATTCATAGGCGGTCTTTTGGGATTACATAGTAATATTTCGATTCTTATACATTTTTCTGTCAAAAATTCGACTATCACCAAAAACTTGGACGCTAAAGATAGCTACTATCCGCTCCAAAATACGTGATCAACGCATTTGCGCTCGTAGGCTTTGGCTTTTTTTGGAAAATAATTATTACACTATATTACCAGCGTTCATTCAATAGCTGAATTCAAATAAATTTCAACGGGGTTTTTTACTTCTCAAATGGCTTGTTTTTTTTTTGCGCTGTTATAGTCGAAATATAATTTAGGGTACTGCTCTATTATGGCGGCGCCACTTGAAGCCTTCGGTAAAAGCGTATTCTTTGCTGTTATCTAACGAATGTATGGTTACCTGATAGATAAAATCAAGTGAATTTCAAAGATATATTTTATTTCTTATATTGCTTGTTTTCAAAGCAGTATCAGTCAAAATGAGATTGTTACACATAGAAAGATTTCTCGCCTGATAAAGTTTTTTTATAACACAACTTTAACCATTAGATAGAGCAAATCTTTCTGATTAAGAAAGTATGTTTGCTCTTTGGTGTTACAACTGTACACATACCCTAACCGACAAGAAAAACTCACTGAGTGTGGAAACCCAATATACTTTCGGCGACTACAAAGCTCGAAGAACTCCTTACCGAAAGCCAATTATACCACTATAATCAAAAAGATTTCGTCTATCATACGATTGAAGGCTTTTTACAACAAACTAGTATGCAGTGAAAATCATCGAATGAGGAACAAAATCTTATTTTGACTGGTACGGTGCCAAAAATAAGCGATTTGAAAAACTAAACATACCATTAAGATTCACTTGATTTGAGCTATCGAAGAAACCACAAAAAACGTTTTGCAAAAGAAAAGTACGTTTTTGCCGAGGGCCTCAAATGACGCCGCCACAATAGAACAGTATCAAATTTTGTTTCATATATATGAATTTCTCGCCAGATAAAGACTCTTCTATAAACAAGTAATAACCGATCGTTCGCGTAAATCTCAGAAATTTTAAACATGATGTTGATTTTTGGAGCGAACTCCTTGAAGCGCTGTAACACTCAAAACAAGATTGGTATCGCAGGTGAAATTTTGCGACATTGACCCCAGGTCACCGCACTTCCTGCAACATATCGGTTGATTGCTAAACGTAATCTTCTTTAGACTTCTACAGTTCTGGGAGGAATTTTTTTCGAAAATAAAGTTACTATGGGAATCGTCGAGATTCAGGTTATAAAACAATTTTAGAAAGTCTAACGGAAATGCTTTTCTCAGTAAGAAATGCTTGAGTGTGAAAGATATTACTATTTTCGCTGTAAGAGCGGAATAAGAGAGCAATTGTAAAAATAAGTTATAGCATCAAAATTGCCGAGATTTCAGCTGTCGATTGACTATTAGAGCCTCGACAAATATTGGAAAACGACTCTTCTTAGAGGTCAAATCAGAATGCGAACGTCGAAATTTATTCAAATTTGCAAAATCTAACATTATTCTGAGTGTTCAGCGCTCCAGAGAATCCTTTTTGAAACCAAGTACAGCATTAGAATTGCTAAGACTTACACTACCTAGTGATTGTTGACTAGCTATGAAAAAGCCTTTATCCGGCGAGAAATGCTTCAGTGTGAAACGAAAGTTTATTTGAGCGTTACAGCGTAAAAAGCGAAGCCATAGAGATAAGATAAGTCATTCGAATTCACTTGATTTTACCAATCGAATGATTACCAATAATGTTTGCAAAAATAAAAAAAACGCTTTTGCCAAACGCTCAAACAGGGGGAAATAACGGAGAAGAATCGCCATGACTCCATCTCTTCTTCGCTTACCATAACTGAAAATAAAGAACTCGAGCGGAATTACGCATTGATCTAAGAAATGGAAATCTAAAGTGCACTAATCAGATAAATATTGAGAGTTATCGATGCCGTGGGATCGCATGCAAGAAGAAGCACTATATTTAACAAACTAATTCATCATTTTCCAATTTTCAGCTTGCATGATCTATCTTACGTACTTTATGTAAGAAAGTATAAAAAAACTGCAAGAAATAGAAGATAAATTTGATCGAATTGTACCTAAGCATAAATTACATATCATATAAACGCTTGATAAAGATTCTAAATAAGACCTTTTCAAACATTTGGCTCTAAGTTCTAACAGAAAGAAATGAGGTGTTTGGAGGGCTTTCAAAGTCATAATGCATGTCAGCGAAGAGGACCATGAAAACGTAACACCATGCCTATCCTTTCAATTTGACAACTCTTCCGGAATTAATTATGCGTGATGAATCTGATCGCTACGTGCCCAGGATGAAAGATTTTCTATCATTGTCGAAGCGGGTATTGGAAAGGACAATGTTAGAGTTATCTTGTATATTGCAAGTGAAAGTTGGAACCCGAAGTTACTACCTGCATTATCGATCAAAAGTCACAGTCACTGTACTATATGCCAAAACACTAATGCGCGGTGAGTTGGGCGTGATGTATCCAGAGGAAGACTGATAGACAAGAGACGCTAACGGGATTCCTCAGGGAGTCAAGCGCACAGCGCAAGATCAGTGGCGATATGGTTAAAACTCTTTGCGAAAAATTCAGAAGAAGGAGGCGGTGCTGAACGAGTTTCTGGAGCAAGACAAACCTGATGGGCTACTTTTTCACGAGATAGAATAAAATGGCAGTTTGACTGGTACGCTCTCGAATAAATCGACGGTAATCGCAGCGACAATGTTCGAAGTGATATTTCAATGTAAAAGAGTGCATTGGCCACTCATATGAGCTCTGTGTCGTTCTCTCCAAATGAACTATCCACAGAACGACCCGCAGAAAGTGGTGATCATGTGAAAAAAGTGGTCTATTAGTACGATTGAAATGTAGACTTGAAGATCTTTTCCGCTGGGATTTTGGAGGTATTTGGCTGAGCAAACTGGACTCAACTCGGCCCTTATCCACAATATTGGGTAAATTATATAGTAAGACGTAAACTAAAAACCTGAAATGCTATTGGCTTGGAACTTTACAAAAGTAACATTTTTGTTCCACTATGAATGTAGATGAGCGCATGTGGCGCAGTGGTTAGAGGTGCCCTGCGTCGCACACGAGGTCATTGGTTCGATCTCGCGCTCATGGCTCACCAAGCCATCCATCCCACCAGGGTCGGTAAACTGGTACCAGATAGGTCTCAGACTTGTCTGGGAGGAGAAGCAGCACTGACTCGGTTCAGCGGGAGGCCTCCGCGAGTCATTGTAAAGGCCAGATATGCATTCAATCACCTCAAACGAAGTTAAAAATTGAAGTCGAATGCATGGCGCATCCCTCAGGGATTGATCAACGCCGAGAGCTTTATCCTTTATTTTATCCTTTATGAATGTGATAAAGTTCACCGTTTTTCATTAGGTTGCACTAAACCATTCTTGGAGTCTTTTTCAATGGCAACATGAAAAGAAGCGTCTTAGTTTAATACAAATAATTTTACAAACAAGGAAAGAACTGTGCTCAAGTTTAAGAGTAGCATAAAAAGCCTTGAACCTTGGTCAGGAGTTCAGCTCTCGTCTGATCCTTCCCGGTGTCGAGTGCTAATCAGTGTCCTGAGTTTCTGTTCTGCTAGTCCTTGAAATACAAGGTATCGATTCGTTCAGCAACCAACGGTCAACGGTTTGTCTTGTAGGCATATATTGGTATTGAACCAGAATACGTTGGCACCAATTATATATATGTATATATATATATATATATATATATGTATATATGTCCATGCATGTGCTTATTTATGTATATACGTACATGCATGTGTATGCACATGTATACGCACATAAGTACGTAATATCATGCCACTGCTTCATGCAGTTGAATGAATAAAATTCCCGCTATTGGGCATATGAAATTCGTAAAAAATTCTAGATTAAACACACTTTTTTAGCAGTGATATATTGTCATAACTACATATGATCTAATTTTGAGTAATACGCAAGACTTTAAATCTCCGGCGAGAGTTGAACCCGTGTCTCACCCTTTCCGAGGTAGCGTGTTTAGTTCTCTAAAGACCCTGGGCTACGTTTCGTACCGTGCCGGGTAACGTCAAATCTCACTCACCTAATGTAGTGGAGGAGTCGCGCCCCTTAGAGTGGTGGAGCATCGCGTGGGAAGAAAGACGCAGACAGCTTGGATGTCATTCTGTCTGCGTCTGTCTTCACATAAGGCGCGGCATGCACGCAGCTGTCTGCCAGCGAATTTGAAGAGCTTTAGGACGATGTGTACGAGGAGAAGAATCCAGGTTATGATGGAGCATTGTCATAATGAAATGATAGACTTTCACCGGAGAAGCCTCTGCAAAGACAATTTCAATAAAAAGGTTATACATATGTTTTATATTCCGTCTACATTTGTCATGTTTCAACAGCAAAACTATATCGCTATAGAAGGAACCATATTTCCAAATGGTATATAACATCTGCTTCTATTTCTCAGTCGATGTTCTTGTAGTCATTTGATAGCTTGAAAAATGCCAATTTTTCACCCTAAGCTTGCTTTCTGGTACGACGTTCATGCTACGTTTCACTAAAGGAAAAAGGTAATGTTTTGCTACGAAGTGCGTTATTTCAGCTTTACAGTGATTTTTGCTACAAAATGCATTGTTTCACATTTATAGCGAAGTCTTTAGTGTTTTATTCAGTTGGATTCTAAATATGGGAGAACTCCTCACCGAGAAAGATATGAAAGATTAAAGGATAGAGCTCTCCGAGTCGATCAATCTCTCAGGGATGCGCCATGCATTCTCCTTCAATTTTCAACCTCTTTCGAGGTGTGTTGAATGCATATCTGACCTTTACAGTGACTCGCTGTGGCCTCCCGCTGAACCGAATCAGTCCTGCTTATCCTTCTAGACAAGTCTGAGACCTGTCTAGTACCAATTTACCGACCTCGGGAAGATGGATAGCTGGTGAGCCATGAGCGCGAGATCGAACCATTGACCTTATTTGCGACGCAGAGTACCTCCAACCACTGTGCCACTTGCGCTCTCAAGAAAAGATGTAATGATAGTTAATGAACTTTCATAAACGTATCTTGAGTAATAATACCATCCATTTAGAGATTTTCAATGAGGGAAGCATGTCGTGCAGTGGTTAGGTGCTCTGCGCCGCAAATAAGGTTGATGGTTCCATCCCGCTCTCATGGCTTATCAGGGTATCCATCCCTCCAGGATCGGTAAAACAGGCCAAGGGGTCTCTCATGGATCTTCCAAAGTCATCTACACGTGGTTTCATTGAGATGAGGAAGTGACCGAAGCACAGGAAATCATCTCGTGTGCACAGTGGGCTAAAAGTAGATCACATGAAGTGACAAGTGTTGCAGCAATAAGTGTTGTTCCATGCTGAGATTTATCAAAAAATTCTTGAACGAAGTTGTTGAAGTGGCATTCTGTTGCAATCTGCAAAGTCGTTTTTGATAAACAAATCTTGTTTCGTAATTTTTTTTGCATAACCTTGTCGTTTTCCTTGAGTTACAGCCTCTGTCTTACTAAGAACTGACTGTCCGTGTCCAGTGCGTACTCTCCTCCGCCCTTTTTATCTCTCTCAGTTTTCTCGCGGTCTCAATCAGCTACTGTAACGACGGCGTCTCGTATCATGAGAACGAAGGCGCTCGTGGGAACACAGATGCAGACACCATGACATTCCCGCACAGAGACGCAGCTGCCGTTCTTTACTAGTGCCACGCAAACGACGATGCGGCGTCGCCTGCCCATCAACGCTGGCCTTCATATGGTTTCCATTGCCTGTCGAGGCTCCTGCCCTCTCTCTCCCCTTCTGCATTGACGGCAATGGTGAGAAGCAATTTCAACTCCCATCTAAGGTTCAAAGCTTTGCATATCACTGGCGATTATTGAATTTGCAATTGTAACATCATATCATTATTAGAGAAGCGGTTAAATAGAGATTTCTCTGTGGTCAAAGAATTGCCTTCCTTACAAGACAGATCTTCCTCGAGTTCCTTATCTCTATCAATGTACACATCTTTTGCTAATTTGTTCCGCATAGGTGTATATTTTCTAACAAAATGTGAAAATCATGCAGGCGGTATCATAGCGAGGATGGCTCACTATAGACCCATTTGTGGTGTGGAATAAGAAGGTGCTACTTAGTTGAAAGCTGTCGTATGACGAGTTCAGCGTATGAACAGAGGCACTCGAGCAACAAATATAGTTTTGAAATGTGTTATGGTGCAAACTCATGTCTCCGTGCCTGATCTGCCGCTGCCTAGAAGCCGCTGCTCAATGTTTGTGTAATGAGCAGCTACAAGCAAGGAAATACTGATCTTCAACAGACGTTGTGGAATCTATCGTTTGCTGAGAAGCACAACGTCGTGCATTTGGGTGTTAAGAACTGCATGCATATAGAAGCACCGGTTGATTAGGCGGAAAGGCTTTACAGTAACCGCGCTCACCATAATCCTTGAATAAGAAACCACCTTTCTTGAAATCATTGCTCTACCGTTTAATCCCTTTTCCCTTCTTTCAATTAACACGACTGATCTCCATTGAGCTTGTATGGTCTAGTTCGCGGAATGTGACTGTTAACTAAACTCATGCAGCACATTGTATGCATTAGTTCAATATGTGGCTCTGACGAGGCGAGCGGGACCCTCGGAACGTACGCAGCCACTGACATTGCAAACCTCGAGGGGGCGGAAAAGTCTCTCAGAATAATGGAAGAGAATTTTTTATAACCGCTTTATAGCGGAGTTATGATGATACAAATATACCCAATGATGTGAAGTGATGTGCAAGACTTTTGAATGAGCTGAGACTCGAACCTGTATCTCACACTATCCGGGGGTGCATGCTCGAACCGTTGCACTACCGGCTTTTGTGTTGACACCAATCTTTTTATTCTACAACGCTTTGAGATTATATTTGATGACTGAATTACCACTGAACACCCTGAGGCGCCAACTAGACTGCAATCGCTTATACCTTCTATATGCAGTGCAAGAGTGGGTCATATGCCATGATGGTAATGATGAAGATTAGTACGGATAAGCATGCGCAATTTCATGTAAAGCGTGCGGTAGCGAAGAAATTGCTTAAGCGTGTAGGCCACTCTGTGCCTTTTACAGGAACACCCAGTCGGTGACCTTAAAGAGAGGCCAGATAGCCCACCCGGCGCGCATGGGGCATAGATGCATTTACATATGACTCGACTTTCGTATGTGAAAGCAATGCCCACATTAGATGTGGAGACAAGGCTTCTGAAATGAAGCACAATGTCACATATGACATCATGAAGGCGTGATTTTCTCATTTCCATGAAATATTTCCCAACCATGCACATCCGAGGTTTAGTCTCGTCCACTTTCATCCACCAATTCCACCCAGTTTTCTGCACACCGTCAAATCCATTTTGCTTTTCCTGTGTCTCCTCTCACATATTTGCATTCTTAAAGAAACCAACAAATCCAAGCGCATGGTATTTCACCGTCATCTTTTCTACACTCTTGTTTCTCCTTGCGTGCACGTCAGACAGAAGAATTGTGTAACATTACGTGATGGCGAGTGAAATGCATGTAATATTACGTGTAGCAAGTGTAACGGGGGTATCAATCGACTTGTACTTACTACACTCATCTTTTGTCGCATTCAAATTTACAAATTTACAAATGAATCGAAGTTAGGCTTGTAGATCAAAAGCCGAAGTAAGGGGGTCGCAGATCACAAGTAACTTGGCAAAAATTTTCTTGAGTAGGTGCTTAAAACTTAGCTTTCTCTATTTTTCTCAAGAGACTTTAAAGCCGACTTTTACCTTTCCTTTCGTGTCTTCTCTTTCCTTTTTTCTTCTTCCTTTATTTTCCTCTCATCTCCAATGTCTTGACCTTGTCCTACAACTGTTAATGTTCCGAGCAAATTTCTTCCGTCTTGTTATAACCTTTTCTTTGATCTGCCTTTGAAAATTATGAAAATTATTTGCCAGGTTTTGACTTGCAGTACCCTTCAAAACGGTTTTGATGAAGACGACTTGAATTTATCGGCGATCTCTCTTTTTAATCTATCACATTACTTTCATGAACAGAATGGGACGTCGCGGTGAACGCAGAAGCGCTGCTGATAATCGTGGCGGTGGCGGTGGCGGGTGCTGGTGGACTCGGTGGCATATCGAACCAACGAAACTCACTGGCCATCAAAGCCGACGCGCCGATTGGAGATCAGCTCCTTCTAGGTACCTATTCTCTCATGGTATGTCATCTCAAAGTTGTTCTTTACTTGACCAACCCGTTGGGAACCGCGTTGGTTTCTTGCACGGCAGGCGGCGGATCGCGCGGCGGGTGGAGCGCGTTGCGATGGCAATGAACTGTTTGATATATGAAAATGGAGAAAACTTATCTTGATTAGCTGACGCGAGGTTGATAAAACAGTTGTAGAAATTCGGCTGACGTTTCGGCGACCCGCCTTCTTCAGAGCCTGGACGTATATAGTATTAGTCTATTTGAATGATTCGGATGGTCTTATTATTAGTCTCTAATACTATATACGTCCAGGCTCTGAAGAAGGCGGGTCGCCGAAACGTCAGCCGAATTTCTACAACTGTTTTATCAACCTCGCGTCAGCTAATCAAGATAAGTTTCTCCATTTTCATATATCAATTGATTATGCCGAGGTTTATAGAAAGTCGAACTTTTGAATGAACTGTTTGTTGATAATGCTGCTGCACCTCGCAAAGCCATGCCTTTTCATCGATAATTCCAAGTTGTTTCTTCCGATTACTGTTCGACAGTTTTTCATTTTGGGTAATAACTTCCTATACATTCGCTTATACTCAACTGTAAACATTATTTATGCAACCTTTGTCACTGGTTATGCGCATTAATTTTACATACTTCACTTATTTTTTTCTTTACAATTCTCTTTACAAACTACTTACAAGCTTAGTAGTGTGACGATTGATTACTGATAATCCAGTGAAAACGTCTTTCTCCGGAAAGAAAACTATTTTGAAAACATGAGTGCATTTCACGCAATAGGACTGAATTCTGCACAGTTTGTAGTGAAAAGTGGGATTTTTTTAGGAAAACTGGGGATTCCTATCACTCAAATACATTTGTATAAGTTCCTCCTACAATTATCTATCTTTCTATTGCGGAAAAGTTTATTTAGAGCCAATTTTTCACTAAATAATGCCAAAATAGCGCAGCCTAAAAGCATATTGTTATCTTTTTCCGTTAATAAAACGTTGAATGAAGGTCATCATTACAAATCACGTCACTTACGTGAAAACAAAAAATGATGCGTGGAAGTTGATGAAGGTCTGAGCATTACCGGACTAATAGATACAGTGCGCTGTATGAGTTTATTTGACAATCGTTTTCCTGGACTAAACTGTACCTCTCAGTGGAGATCAGTCACACTGACCAAACGAAAAGTAGATGAATTAGAGAACAAAGCAATAATTCCGACAACAAGTGGCGCTTCGTATTTCAGGATTATTATTTTTCTACTTCTATACAAAGTTTCACCATGAATAAATTATCTCAATGCAATGACTAAGTCTTGGTGGAACCAAAATCTTAATGCAAACATATTAACAAATCTGCTGACGACTTAATACAGCGCCCTTTGAAATCGAGTAGATCGTCTAAGGCTACATATGACTAGGCTTTGAAGAAGGTTAAATCGATGAAACGTCAGCTATCGAAGTGCGGCCTTTGTGGACAGTTGCGATCCCAACATCTCTTAAGATATTTTTCAATCCAATTTTTTTCAAATAAGGTGCCACGTTAGGCTTAGGCAAAATTAATGCATCACAATCACAAGTCTCCACTAGAGTCTGAAGTACCACTGCTAATACAATTACCAATCTCGCGTCGGCTAAGTATCTTCAATCCTTACCGGATCGCAGACCCAAGGCCTCTTCGTCTCTAACCTCCAACATGTTGTAAAGGCCGTGGGTCCACGGTTCCGTCAGGGTTGAAGACTGAACATATCTCTTTAAGATTTACAAACATTAAATTTTTATTAATGCTAAGATTCATGAATTTCGGTCTCTTGAATTAGTGCTGTGAATATTTTCTCACAAATCAAGTTCAGATCTGTATTTCTTAAGCCATCAAACGACTAAAAAAGCACAAATATTTAGAAAGAAACAAATGTTATATGCCAAGCGGAGATATGTTCTTTTTTTAATGTAGCTTTATCGTTAAAACATCTAGAAGTCTCGAACACCACCACATACGCCTCCCACCTTACTACAATGCAGGGCTTAATGTGGGGCGGGAGTCACTGACGAGAAGGCCGAAACCTTCGAAACACCGGTGTATGGCTCTGGCGTACCAACCTCGTTTAGGCCTGAGACATTCTTATTCTTTTGGAATCACTCATGTTTGCAGTTGTGTAGATATATCGATTGAAAGTGCTATCGTCACTAAACAGATATTCAACATTCGATGTCCAAGCTAATTTTTAGTGCAAAGAAATTTTATGAGCTAAAGAACGATTCACATAACTATACATCAAAAACAAAATGTCGGAATCGTATAGTATGCAGTTCCACTCAGTAATTTTGCTACAAGCTACAGCAATGTTCGTCTTCGAATGCTACCTTTATTACAAGAATTGGGTTTGCTCCAAAACCTAAGGCAATGAATGGGTCGAATGGGTTCATTTGTTTTTTCTTTAGTCCGTTTTCACAGTTGCTTTTTTTAGTGTGCAAATGCTAATACTTCCATAATTCAATTCTCTTTTTGTTTTGCTCATGAGTATCGTACAACACTGGTTGGGCATTTTCTTGCAACGTCGACATGTGCCAGGCGGTTGTGGCATTTCATAGGTCAATTGTTATTGATAGCCGGGAAGTGTTGGGGTTGTGGCTCAGCTCTGCTCTCTTATCAATGAGCATCATAACCACTCGGCCACGGCCACCTGATCACCCATTATTAGATAACGTTTCGCACTTCTACATGATTCCTTTAAACAGACGCAGATTTGAGTTGAACCACTGTAGAATTCATGATCGATACATAAATGGAATGAGATACTATCATACGGAATGTACAACAACAGCTTTCTTTTGCTTGCAGTTCGTGGAGAAAAAGAGAGAATTTGACTACGTCCCACAGCCACCTCGGTGAGAATTTTGAAAGGTTGAAAGTGACTATGGCTGTCTCAGCCGAACGTCACCTCACAAGTGTTTTCAGCAGCATCAACTTTACTTCCTGATTTTGATACAATATCGATCTTATAAATGTGAATCTTGCTCCAACGACGAGACATCGAGTCTAGATGCAGTTGCTTTCCCTACGACCACTTTTCACATGGCTTCGTTTTCCTTTCTCCGTCTTGGTGGACGTTTGGTGCCACCTTATTCTCTACCTTTTCTACACCCTTCAATGAAATTTTATAGAAGGCCTTGTTTTGGCAATTAGTCAATCTCTCAGTTAACAAAGAAGACTTCATAGGCGCAGTAACTGGCGCAATCTAAAAGAGACATTGAGGTTTAATTTAAGGTATCTAGGCTTCTCAAAATATTGTAGTCGAAAATATCTAGCATCGGAAGTTAATGCTATATTTTTGTTTATTGGCCGTGTTCATATAGAACGCCCCAGTATCTTTTGCGCTGATGCTTTTTGCTCCTGCTCAAGGATGGCGACTTTTATATCAAGTACTCCGGCATGGTTTTGGCCTCTAAGGATACGTAGTGGGTGTTTTTTTTAGTATGGCGCATGTCAGCTAGGTGTTCTTCTCTGCGAGCATAGAGCGGCCTACCCGTTTCGCCAATATATTTATCGTCGCACGCTTTGCAAGAGATTAGGTACACTGTGCCTACGCTCATGCAATCACCGTCTCTGCCGTGAGGGCATATTCGGCAGTTTTTTGTTGTGTAGAAGCGGTGATATAAACTATTACGGACTAATTGGCACCGAAGAGTATCTGGTGGTATTCCGTTACTGACACCAGATGCTCTTAGCCTACCCTTTTCGGACAACGTTTTATAGCCATACTTCTCCCATTTGAAAAGAGTTGGAGGATAAATGGGGTCTTACTTTTCTAGAATTTTCGTGAAAGGACGTATTGTTTCTTCTCAACCTAAGCCGGGGGGTTACAAAGTTGTAGCCATCAGAAATAGCTATTTACCAAGCTAGCTTTTCGGATTCTCTTCTCTGCTTCTCTCCTGTGCACACACCGCCTGCTTTTCAAAGCATGTTTTTCACTAGCGCCTTTTCGTATGTGTGGGATGAGAAGAGATATAGTAAATCAGGATATTTTTATTACTTGGCTTTCGGCACCACTATGTTACGTAGCCTCCAACACTTAGGTTTATTTGCACGTTCAGAAGGGAAGCCACTCATCTTTTGGTGCCTCACGGGTGGATTTTATATACTCTGACTGTTCATCTTGCAAAATAAGACTTATGGCTAGCTTTCGTCGAGTCGAACAGATGATCAAGCAATCACCTATAAACCTACAGTAGAGTAATGGTCGGAGATCAATCACTGGAGCTTCTACTCTGGACATTAAGACAATAGCTAGGCTAGGTGCCAGTCGCTGCCCCATTGCCAAGTAGTTTGAAATAAAGTCCGGATTTAACACCTCCTGCCCCGCTTAAGAAAAAAAGCAAATATTTCCTTTGGTTTTTTTTTTACCGAATTGTACTTTTTCCTACTTATTAATCTGTAGTCTATTAGTAATCACTCGATAGTTTGGGAACTGGAGAGCAAAGTGCTAATGACAAAGAAATTTGCAAGAGTAGTCGATGAAGTAGCTTTGCAGTACAATCTGCAATATTGTTTTAGATAAACAAAAATTGTTATGTAATTATTTCGCATGTTTCAATCAAAGAAAGTCTTACTGAAGTCTGTTCATTTTGATTTCATCTCTTATAGATGACAAAATCCCTTTGATGACGAAAAATTTCTTTACCATTGCGAAACTACGGCCCTGGAAATATTAGGTACTCCAATCGCAATCTCAATTGACTCGCCACCGACTGCCGCGTTAGCGACGAGATGGAGATGCCTATCAACGATGGTCCGCGAACAGTTAAGCTGACAGCTACTGATTATGTGTAATCTATTCAATTCTTCATACTTAGCGCTTTTCAGCAGTGTTATGATGTTATAAGTATCCAAGGACGTTGCAAATTTATCGATATAATTATACAAAGCATCTGAATCCAGGCTGGATACGGTAGGTTGTTTTTGCTGACAGCATCGATAGTCTATATTGAAGCAGCAGTGGTAGCGAAATTGCAGCTTGACTATGTATGGTAGCACGCGCCCTCCGTATAGCTGGAATGCGCTTACAACGTCGACTTAGAGCTGAATGATTTGCAAGCACTTTAACGTCCTTGGATATGTATCTATAGCATCATAACGCTGCTAAAAATCGGCAAAAAAAATTTCAGTAGAGTACACCTATTCCAGTTCTTTATTTTGAAGTGTGTTTGCCCTTTTCTCTGATTTTTTTTCGCAGTTAATTTTTTAGGACCATTAAGGAGAAAACAATAGGAGCATTCCGTAAAAATATCAACAAAAGTCCATTGTGTGATTTTCTATTTGCTACCTTTCAGTTAATCCCCAGCGTAAGCACTAGATCCAGCGCAACTTACCACATTTCCAACAATTCAACACCCATGTAGTTTGGTAGTTCGTCGGTGCTCCATAGTAACAACAATCAGTTAAAAAGAAGTGCATGCCAAAAACACATCACAGTTCGATTTCAGTTTCCGCTGACAGTGGCAGTTGCACGGAGGAAGTTTGATCCATAAGGGCCTGATAGCAACATTTGAAGCGCTCTGTCCACCACACTTTGCCACATCGCTCTCGACCAATTTGCCATAATGATGCTTGTAGTCCACACGATTTTTTCAAAAAAATGGTGTAGTGGTAAGAGAAAGTGTTACGCACCAAAGGAGTTTCTGAGAATGACAAGTGTCCGTTGGGAACCGACACGAATTTCACACATCTCCACGATTATTCCCCTTTCACTTCAACCTCCCACCACTTTGTTGTCAGAGATGAAACAGTGCGGTGGTTCCAATTCGACTGCAAAACTTATGAGTTCGGTGAAGTCATCTTTTATTACAGTATAAAAGAAAAAGTTAGGAATAGTTCCGAGCACTGAGTCTCTTTTCTTCTTTAAGAGCCTCCAGATCTGACACATAGAATACTGTATCATTTTTCGAAGGCTTCATCTTTACACCATTATGGTAGTTTTTCCTAAATTTAAGACATTTGCACTAAATTTGAGATAATGTGTTGAGAGAATAATGAACGCACTCTTCTTTTTATAATCCATACCATACTTCTCCCCCTGGAATCTTTCAAACGAAATTTTAAGAGTAAAGGCCCACACATTTCCGTTCTTGAAAGAATGCAGTGTAATGGTTCGTATGTGATGCTAACTGTAAGCTGATTCAAAATGGTCGAGGTTACGACAGCAGGTAAAAGTGCATTACGAGCTTGGCGTTCGAGAACATCAAAGACCTACAAAAAGGATCTCTATTTATCCGAAGAAACTATCTGAGTTGCTTTCGATTGAATCATGTTTATGCAAGTCGCGTCAGCACTACGGGGCTGACGAATTGTGAAGAAATTGAAGTTCGTCTACTATGCTTCTTCAGACATTGCGAAGAAAAAAGCTCAAAATTTCAAAGTCGCGAACTCACAGTTTGCATTACAAGACGTTGTACAAATGCGTGAGCTCCTTTCTTGCCAGTGGCAGTACCACGAACACGAACGAAAACATCCAGTGTTTCAGTGTAAACCATGGCAACAGGCAATGTAAAGCCGGTAATAGTGAAGTCCCTAGTGCTCACTGCGACGAAGTTTTGTAACTTATTGTAATGAATAATCGGAAACCAAAACACTATGTTTATATATTTCTCAGGTCTGAACGACTTCTTATGAGTGCAACTCAAAATCCTTCTGTCAGAAAGTTCGATTACGGTAATTTTTGAGTGATAATGAAGTTTAAAAAACATTTCCTTTGATCAGACTTTGAAGTATTGGGTGGTACTCAAATATTCGACTTTAGTGGAAGTTACAGTTGAAAAGCTGTCAGCCATGATGGGTTAAATGCCGTGGTAGCCGAAAGGTGCCTACCCTTCCAAGCCTTCCGCGTTTATCTAGAGATTCGTACTCCACTAAACCTGCTAAAGTTTGTTTGCTGCCAGCTAGGATTAAACATATTATAGAAAGAGTGGTAACAAAGCGGTGGCCTGGGTAGCACGCGCCCTAGATAAGGGTGACACGCGGGTTCAAGCCTGTCTGAGGACGAATTTTTGCGCACCAGTTTATACTCTGTGGCAGATATCTAAGAGGACACAGCACTGCCAAAAACTAGCAAAACTAATGATATCAATTACTACTGCAATTACACTTTGCGAGACTTTATCTACAAAAGGAAAAATTATCGTACTATAGCAATTTTCTAATCGTCACCTTGAGTTGCAGGTAACAACTCTTCAGTCGATGGATTTTGGCTGCTGGATCAAAATTGATCCATAAGATTGACTGTCTTTAATGTCTATCGACCTTAAGGAGGTCTCCACTGTGATATTCTGTTTAGCTATTTCGGTACGCGTAGAAACTTGAACGATTTGAATGGCAGCCACTTTCGCTTTGGCTCATGTTGCCTTAGATATAACACAATATATGGTCATAGCGCCAAGGATTCAATACATCCTGCTCATTCTCTCATAAATCTCTGAGAGAAATGCTCGTAGCAGTTTGTGCTCTTCAACTTCAAACCAAAGCCTTGGTCAAAAAGTAGCAGAGGTCCAATTGCGGACCACTTGTGGTATTTGACGCTCAATGGTGGTCAAATCTAGGTACGGGTCGGATTCTTTCCCATAGTTGGTATTCCTTATTGGTTCCTTTCTCCTTTTTTTGAAGTTGGTGATTCAAATTGCTGAATCTGTATTATTTGTACCGCATGAACCACTAGGTTTGATCTAAGTCGTATTTCAGCAGTTCGGAAATTGTTAGCGTTTGCCTGTGCTTCGGTAAAAGGTCGCTGTTTAACATCGTAAGGTGTCTCGTGATGCCGTCTATAGCGAAACAGTTTGACGAAACGATCGACGAAGACACCACCCAGATGCGATTTCCCAAAGGTAGTTGTGTTTTCCCGTAATATCTATTTGTTTTTGTAAAATTGAGCATTTTACTGGTGTCGCCATTATTGGAGCTGCAGAAGAAAGCAGCCATTCGGCGGTGTTCTTAAACGATTCCGAACATGTCTTTGGTTGAGCTAAAATAGTAGCTGTCTGGCACCTCTGAGCGTGTGCGATGAGGAAAAGAAATTATGGTTCCATATTGCGCACCATAATGATTTGATCTTTGTGAGCCACCTTCTTCTCCACTGGTTTTCTGAGGAGTGTTCTCAAAAATTTTATTACATAGAAAGGCATGAACATGAGAGTTGTGTGGTCGTAGATTACAAAAATGGTGTCACCGAGGTTCATAACGTCAACGTCGGGAAGTGTTTTCTCTTAATTACGATAACTTGCCAATTTATAGACCTTGAAGAGGGTCTCTCTAATCGCGGGGTCGACTGCAAGAAAATATGAGTTGGAAATGCAGCACTTTCCATTACAGCAGGAAGCTGAAAGAAGCCGAAAAAATATGAGTGTACTTTTTTCATTCCTCAAAGCAATTCAAGCCACAAACTCGCAAATTGAGTATGACACCATTTTGAAAAAAATCCGAAAGAACCTGCTCAGAACTGCCACTAATTTTCTTGACTTTGACTTTGGTGCCACTATGACAGTTCGTCTCGTTCCACGGCATCTACAAGTGACTTCCCAAATTTTTTGTCGTTTTTTATACAATAAACAAACTCAGTTCTGCATCTTCCTAGTGCCTACTATACTTTCCTCTGAAACTTTCAAATGAGTGTCAAATATTCAGTATCCACGATCGCTAATATACACTGAGCTGCTAAGGACTGCTTGGCATTGCACTGGTTCGTAGGTGATCGTAACATTAAGTTGACTCAAAATGGATGAGATTACAGCATTAAGTAAGAGTGCGGTACGACCTTGGTGTTCAAGAACGTCAAAAATCTAAAAATACATTCTTTTCACTGGCTAAAAGTTAATTTAGAAATTTATTTGAACAAATCAAGTCCTGAGATGTTAGTCGTATAGCGCTAGAAGACCGGCGAACAGTGAAAACATGTGGGCATGGTCTCCCACGTCATCTCAGAATTCACGAGAAAAAATGTAAACACCTAGGTTATGAGTTTCAAACTCACTGTTTACATCACTAGACGTGACACAAATACTTGAGCTCCATCATTGCCTGTTGCGATGCCGGAAAACCGGATAGAAATTTCGGGATTTCCAATATTAACCATGGCAACAGGCAAAGTTGTGAAACCAGTAACCCACAACAGTAAACAGCAGTAATAGCAGTTAACCTCCTAGTGCTCGCTGCAATGAATTCAGGTTTTTTTATGAGAAATAGTCGGGTGATACTGTACTATTTATTTTAATGATCAAACTGCTCTCCTAATACATTTCCTAGGTTTTTATATGAATTCATAACGTTGCTATTAGAAGGTTGGACTACAACGGTTTTTGAGTCCCGATGATGTGCTACACTCCTTCATACTGAATTAGAGTTTAGTTCTCATCTAAGTTTGGAAATAGCTGTGGTATTATAACAATCCCTGTTCACTACCGTGACCTGCTGGCATCACTCCACAACCCAATACTGTCGACAATTTGTACAAAAGTGAAACTGCAAAGAGTACGGTTCGAGGTTTCGCAATTTTTTCAGGAATGCCTATTTTCGATTCCTGAAGAATCTTGCAAATTGTAAGCTCAAGTGAAAGTACTTTTTTAATGTTTGCATCAGATCCTTCACATGCAACAAAGTTTACTACTCAGTACTTATTTTTCTGACAACTCGACATGTCATCATTCGACTTTGCCAAAGGCTGTACGAGTTTTTCAACCAATTTAGCTCAAATCAAAGTCGTTCGGAGCAAGTTTAATGAAAGATTCTGCTATTTCGAAGTACGCGGATATCGGATATTGTGGTTGCTAGTAAATTATATATTTAATGAGAGCGAGGTACACGGAAAAGATTATTTGAGAATAAATTTCACTGAATGCGTCATTTCCTTGGATACCATTGCTTAAATTTGGTTCACATTATCTCATTTTGGTGCCGAGACATAAAATCTTAGTTTTCCCAAATAATCAATTCACAGTCGTCGCAACGCCGATGCAAAAATTCATATTTACGAAAAAATCTGTAAAAGAATATCGAATGACAAAAACGAAACACAATTCGTGAAGCGAAACGTTATTGGAAAATCTCTAGAAATTAGAAACCTGAACTTGAATGATTGACTTCTTCTCTTCACAACTTCCATGAATTTTTTGGTTGATGGAAAGCCAAAATTAGCACTTTACGCTATTTTCCCGAGCACTTCAAAAACAGCGCGGAATGTGATGCACTAAAAAACCATCCATGATGAAGGAAAAGGGAAACAATGCCAGTACTTGTTGTAGAATAAGGAATTACATCAAGTAAACAAGTCTTATTATAAGACTTAATAATCCTACGGCTTGAAATGCCAATGTATCAAGATAAAAAAGAACTATTAAAAAAACGAATGATGTGACGCCAAGCAAAAGTTTTCTTAAACACCTTCTTACGTTCCAAGTTTTTCATCAAGATCGATATTTATGTATCGCCGTCAAATTCTCACAGTTCCTGCACTATGTGTAGAAAAAAATCGTTATTGTACGTTTCGTATAATAAACTATCATTTCATTCGTGTGAAAACTGTCGTGAACAATTCACTGGCTTACTACATTTATGCAAAGGTTTTTGGAAAGGATCATCTAGAAAAACCTAAAATAATTTTTCATAAGATATGAGCAATACGGCTGTTTCTGTATTACCGCTTCCTAGAATACTCCAAAACTGTCTACCCATCAAATATTGGTGAGTCTCACCAGAAGAAGAACTACGCAAAAGTCGATTTATACAATTACAAACATTTCCCTTCTGAATAACGATAGAACACTTTCTTCAGTTCACAAAATTGCTATGTAGCATAGTGCAACTTGCAGACCGGCTTTCAAAAGTTATCTACATACTGCTGTTCTTCACAAGAAAATTGTTCTGATAACCTCTGTCACATTATGCGTAGCATATGATGGCAGTTGCAAATGCAGTGGATGAAGCTGAGAATTGCATTCATTTCAAGTAAACTAGCGAAAATTTTTACCTTGAAAGTAACAAACTCTGTTTTGTCTGCTTCCCGAATGATATATTGTAAGGACCATCAGACTGTAGACATATCAGCTGTGTTAGGAAATTTTATGAACGTTGAATGACGCTGAATCAGTAGTTTCTTGTTGTTTTCGTTGAAATGGTGAGCGACGAACAGTTTCACTATACATTCTGAATGCGCTTTGAATTTACTGCACAAATTCGGAGAATTTCGACCAACGATTTTGCGAAACAAAATTACGCTGACGATGCAAAACATAATTTAGTTTCAAGTTTCACACCTTCAAGAAAAGGTGCTTTCAAAAAGCGGCCATGTATAGAGGTAGCCAGAGATTCAAGTTTTCGAATAATTATTAACATTCTTGCACGACGTTCTTGCCGAGCCAAAGGAGTCGTTTCTTCTTTTGTCGCCGTCTAACAAAAAAGAAGTGTACAATGTGATAAATTTGTGTTCAAGAGTTTTTTGGGAAGTAATTGAGAAATATGCAGTAAAAATTGTCAGTAGAGAAACTTCTTCTCATCTCTGTATGGGAGAAATGATCTCATTGTTACTCACTGTTAATCATGAAAAAGTTCTTCGTTGGCATTGCGAACTTAAAAATCTTTCAAAAGGATCAATCCTGCGCTAAAGTACTATTTTTGAAAATATACAATGATTAATTATAATTTAGTGAGAAGCAGAGCATTTGAATTGTCAAGTTTAAGCTCTGATACCCAGTTACACAACTTAAGCCCCTCATTGAAAATAATTTCTAAGGTCTCACACTGCAGAAAATCTGTTTTCGAATAACAAATTTTGCAGCAATGTCGAGAGAAATTCGAATAATGTTGGGAATGTGCTATCATCTCATCGATATGGCTTTCGTTTCAGAAGAGGGAAAAGTCTTAAGAACAAATGGAAGTTTTTCTATTCCACACAAAGTTTTACCATGAATAATTTATTTCACTACAAAAACTAAGTTTTCCTGGAACCAATATCTTAGAGCAGAGATATTAACAAATCCGCTGTCACTTAATACAACGCCTTTTGAAAGCGGATAGATCGTCTAAGACTACATATCTCTAGGCCTTGAAGAAGGTTAAGTCGATGAAACGTCAGCCATCAAAGTGCGGCCTTTGTTGAGAGTTGTGGTCTCATCATCTTTTAAGATATTTTTTAACCCAATTTTGTTAAATAAGACGTCACGTTAGGCTTAGGCTTAGGCTTAGGCTTAAATTGACGGTATCACAACTCTCCACTAGCGTCTCACGCACCACTACTAATACAATTACCAACCTCGCGTAGGCTAAATATCTTTAACCCTTACGGGACCTTGACCCACGGCCACTTCGTCCCCAACCTCCAACGTTTTGATTCTAACAACGGTAGATGCAACGCTCTGAAGATTGGAGACTCAAAGGCCGTGAGTCCACGGTCACGTCAGGGTTGAAGGCTGAAGATATTTCTTCAAGATTTACAAACATCAATCTATTATTAATGATGAGGTTCATAGAATTTCGGCCTTTGAATTAGTGCTGTGAAGATTTTCTCACAATCCAAGCTCAGATCTGCATTTCTTAGGCCATAAAAAGCTACAGAAGCACAAATTTTCAAAAAGAAGCAAATGTTATGGGCCAACGGAAATATGTTTCTTCTCACAATAATGTAGTTTCATCGTTGAAACATAAAGAACTCTTTAACAGATGAACATTCTTCCTCTAAATTAAGCCTTATGGAAGTCTCTACTGTGATACTCTTCATTTGGTGTTGATAAAAGCCTTTCAGAATCTTATTCACCGTACAATTTCCTAATTTCCAATGTGGCGCGAACCATTAAAGATCATTAATAGCTATTTCGGTATGCATAGAGATTTGAACGAGTTGAATGACAGCCACTTTTGCCTTGGCTCATGTTGCCTCAGTTATAGCACGATATATGGTCATAGCTCCAAGGATTCAATATGTTCTGCATATTCCCTTATAAGTCCCTAAGCGAAAAGCTTGTAGCAGTTTATGAGCTCCAACTCTAAACCATAGCACTGGTCAAACAGTGTAGAGGTGAAATTGCGGAACGTATGTGGAATTCACTTTCAATTGCGGTCAAATCTAGGTAAGGGTCGGATTCTATCGCATAGTTGATATTCCTCATTGGTTTTTCTCTCCTTTTTTTTAGAAGTTGGTGATTGAAATAGCTGAATCTATGTTATTTGTACCGCATGACCCAGTAGGTTTGATCCAAGTCGTATTTTAGAAGTTTGGAATTTAATAGCGCTTGCTGTGCTTCGGTAATAGTCGTTGTTTAACATCTCAAAGTATCTCGGAATGTCGTCTGGAGCGAAACAATCTGACGAAACGATCGACGAGGACGCCATGGAGATGCGATTTCCAAAGGTGGTTGTCTTTTCGGGTAATAACCATCAGTTTTTCAGAAAATTGGGTGGTATTTTACTGATATCACTATTGTTGGGGCTGTAGAAGAACGAGGCTATTCGGCGGAGTTTTTGAACGATTCTAAGCATGTCTTTGGTCGCGCTATAGTAGCTGTCCGGCACCTCTGAGTGTATCCGTTCAGGATGGAGCGATTATGGTTCCGCATTGTGTCCCATAATGATCTGATCTTCATAAGCCACCCTCTCTTCCACTGCTTCCCTGAGGCGTGTTCTCAAAAGATTTTATTATATAGAAAGACATAACATGAAAGTTGTGGGGTCGTTACATCACAAAAATGGTGCCACCGAGGTTCATGACGTCAACGTCGGAAAGTGTTTCCTCTGAATTACAATTACGTGCCAATACATAGGCCTCGAAGATAGGTAATACTTAAGTGTGAAATTGTAATGTTCAATAGGAAGGTCGCACACCTGTAGAAGCTCGCAAGTTACTTTCGGAGGTTCCATTTGGAAATCCGTCAGGGAACGAACTTGTGCCTCTTCAAGGATTAACCCGAGCGATCTAAGGTGCTCGACGGAGACGAATCAGCGCTGCACTTGCGCCTCGTCGAGTCTTATGTTGTGATTAACGCGTTGACAAAATCACGTAGTTTTTTATGTGAGAGGTGAGTAGGATTGAAATAAGAGGTAAAACTCCAGGAGTAGAGGCACCAGGGAGTACCATACCCCTGTTGAGGGGTTATAGGAGCCGTTCATTACTTTTGAAGTGTATTTATAAGTTACTTGCCAACTTGAATAATTGAAGCTCAGTTTTTACTGATGATGCAAACCTTACCATAGTTTCCATTGTTTCTCTCTCGCAATGGTCCGCTCTGCAGTGATTTGCTATTCTGGTGGTTGGGTGGTATTTCCGGGTGCCGGACTGTGAAGTACAGCGGGTGATTCAACCCCCCACTAGTGTCATCCTAGTTGATAGTGAGCCCGATTCCCACTCAAAAAGCTCAGCTTAGAGTAAGCCGCACAAAAATGACCACCTTCTTGGAAGCTGCTAGTCGTGAGGTGGTAGTCTCCCTCTGATCCACGAAGGTCAACGACTGCTGTAATGTGGTGAAAACCTGAAGAAGCCCTGGGTTAAGCTTACCTCTTTTAGGAGAGGAACAAAGCTAAACCAAGAAGAATTTATGAAATAATTGAAGTTACGCTTTTTCTTTAGAGTTTGAATCACAAAACTGCGACGCATTGTTAACATCAGTAATTTTCTTGTTACCTGGAACACCGGCGACAGCAGAATGAGGCTAAGGACGAAATAGAAGACATAAGCAAAGTTGGTTGATCTTTTTCTTTTCTATTTAATTCTTTTCCTCAGGACTTGTGCGGCTCCACACTTATGTCTGAGAAGTACTGGAATATACATGATCACTGAATTTATGAATATGCCTGTAATCATTATTTGAGCCACGCATGTCAGTGGTCTGTCAATGAGGGCTGACTTATAGAGCCCGATACACGTGTTTCGATCTTGCGATCTCATCAGTCGGGGCAGTTACCCTTTTCTCGTCTTTTGCTAATCTCTGTGGGTGCTCCAGTCCCCACAATAAGAGTTAGCGACGACGTACGTTTTACACTCTATGTTCAGTGAAGAACTCACCAAGCACAGAGTTTTGTACACTTGAATGCTCCGTGGCTAGTATATTTAATATAACATATCTTTCATTTCGAGTGTTTTCTTAAGACCACAGGTCAAATTTCAATATGCCTGATAATCATTATTTGTCATTAGTCAGCCCTCATTGACAGACCCACTGACATGCGTGGCTCAAATAATGATTATCAGGCATATTGAATTTTGAACTGTGGTCTTAAGAAAACACTCGAAATGAAAAATATTGAATTTATAAAGTTGTGATTGACTGAGGATAATTTAGGTCTTCATAAAGACTCCAAACTATGCACGTCGTCTGTCTCGTCGAAATCTCGAAACTAAGGCCGTGAGAGCCATATTCTCTCAGAAATCTTTGCACAAGTTCGAAATGGCCCAGATATTCAATCTATGTCCCGAAAATGCTGAAGAGGATAAGGTGAGGCCTTTGAATCTTCGTTTTTTGTTTTTTGTAGAGACTTTAGTTTTTAAGTAATGGTAGTATTTTAGGCACTCATTCCTTCATTGGAGAATGAACTTGAAGATGATGGTCTTGAGGAACTTCTCAGAAATTTGCAGAGCAAGAGAGACTTTCCAGTGAATATTCTTCTTTCAAAAGCCGTGCATTGTTTTTTACTTGTTTTGCTAATAGCATATTTTTGCTTCTAATTTACGCATTGTGCAGACCTTCTGAGGGGGAAAAATAAATTTGTTCTTTTTCTTTGGAAACGATCAAGTCTTGAGAGGGCAGCTTATCACTTTTATCCGAGAATTTTGAATTATCTATCGAGCTGGCTTGCCCTTCATCTACAATGGTCATTTGTTCAATATTTACTTAAATTATTTATAATTGAAGATGACGAGTGAACCACGAGAAGATCTCTAGTGGGCCGAACTAGAAGTTTTTACGAAGTGTTTATGATGATTCTCTACGTCCACATTTTAGTGATGAAGTTCCTATTGGTGAAAAAGTGATAATCGAAGAGGAACCGATCTCAGAGGCCCAGCAGGGTCTTATCACCTGTATCACCTGTCACTGTCGTCCCGTTGATCGTCGAGTGACTCGAGCGGGTACCAGCAACTCTTCCATTTTTCCCTATCGCGTGCAAGAGTAGCCCAGTGGGTCCTCCTCGCTCTAGGGAATTCGCTGAGCATCAAATCTTTCTTCTATCGTTTTCGTGAAGAAATCGGACCAACGGGTCAGCGGTCTTCCTTTAGAGCGCTTGACGTCCCGAGGAATCCAGTCGGTAACGGCTCTCGTCCATCGGTTGTCGTTGAAGCGCATCACGTGTCCGGCCCACCTTATTTTCGATATCCTGGCGTGTAGAACGGCGTCTCTGATTTTTGATCGTTGACGTAGGTCGGAACTTCGGATCCTTTGTCTCATTTGCGAGATACGGTATACTCCTAGCATCGACCTTTCGACTGCGCGTTCGATAACGGCAAGTGATCTTTCATCCTGCTTACGTAGCGACCAGGTTTCCGCTGCATACGTCAGGGCAGGGATAATTGTCGAGTCGAAAAGGTGGGCACGGAGTCGGATGTTCTTTGTCCTCTTCACTACATCTTCGATGCTCTTAAACGTTCCCCAAGCCGCTCGTTTCCTCCTGCTCAACTCTGGAGCTAGGTCGTTCATCATGTTGATTTCACGACCTAGATAGACGTAACTGGAGCATTCGGAGATTGTCGTTCCGTTGAGCGTGAATGGGGCGTTAGAAACCCATCCGTTCCTCATGAACATTGTTTTCGTTAGATTCAGTTGAAGACCAATCTTTCCACAGGCGTTATCGAAATCGGTCAACATTCGTTCCGCTTGGCTGATGTTTGGTGTTATGAGAACGATTTCGTCAGCAAAGCGAAGATGGTTCAATTGTCGACCGTCAATTTTTCACTCCCATTTCGTCCCATTCTAATGTTCGCATGACGTTTTGTAGGGTGGCAGTGAATAGTTTTGGCGAAATTGTATCGCCTTGTCGAACCCCTCTTCTTGCGTCAGTGGTGATATTGTTGTAGAATGGAGATATTTTGGTCGTGAAATCTTTATAAAGCTCACGAAGGATCATTATGTACCGAGTAGGGACGCCCTGGTTATCCAGAGCCTCTATAGCCGCTTCTGTTTCCACTGAATCAAAGGCTTTCTTTAGATCGATGAAAGTGAGACAGAGTGGTTGTTTGTACTCTCGTGAAGCTTCAATGAGTCTTGTAATCGTGGACCAATATACATATATCACTATAATAATATTAATACTAAGAATATGTATATGATCGAGGCATATCGTTTATCGAAGATATGCCTAAATGAATGTGTGTGACTGATTGTTGAGGATATTACATGTTTTGAGCTTATAGGTCTAGTGGTATACAGGCGCCTGTTTCGCCCTATTGGGGCTCTTCACTACCACCCTTTCCCTCGGTTCGGCTCATCCCTTGACGTCAAATGATCCTGTAAAGGAATTGACGCCGAGTAATAAATTCGCCCTAAATTAGATCATGTAGTTACCTGACATTGTGGTGACGGGCAGCCGAGTACGTAGCTGTTATAATGAATCAAAACCTCTTCTATCGACCTTTTTTATGGACCTGTCAAAATGAATAATCTGAGAAGGACATAACGTGTTTCTGAGCTAGTGGTATACAGGCGCCTGACAGCTCACAAAACATGTAATATCCTTATCAGATTATATCATTCTGAGCGGGTCTATATAAAGCGGACGATTGAAGAGGTTTGATTCATATTCACAGCTACGTACAAGGACTGCCGGTCACCGCAATATCAGGTAAGCACATCACCTGACTTGGGGTGCTTTTTTACGAAGCGTCAATTCCTTAAAGGGATTATTCCGCCTGAGGGGATTGGCCGAACCGAGGGAGGGTGGTACTGATGAGCCCCAATAGGGCGAAAGAGGCGAGTAGACCTATCAGCTCAAAACATGTAATATTCTTGTCAGGACTATATCATTTTGAGCGGGGCTATAAAAAGCAGTCGATAGAAGTGAACTGACTGGTGAGATGTATCGTCGTGTGACGATATTATGAATGTTGTAATCGATGGGGTGTGACTAAGCGGCTGAGCCCATTTGTGTTTGCTATGTTTCTCCCCTTAAATACATGCACCAACGGTGAGATTCAGTGGGTGAGTATATTGAATTATAACCATGGGGCCACTACTGACTATATATGGGCTGAATCCCTTAACCGCAGTATAGGCCGAGCATAGCCTAAATGAGTCCACTCCGCCACGGAAGTGATATGTTCCGCCCACATATCTCTTGAGTTCATTTGACAGTTCTATGAACACAACCTTATGACAGCGTTTAGACACACGACAACGAGTTTGGGTGAAGAGAGCAAAAATAGGATCAATGGCGAATTGAGGTGGAGGTGGTCCGGATGAAATCAAAGCGACCGTTCGGATGATATGCGGGAGATCGAACTGACTGTTGAGGTTGGAGGCAGCTTGGGTGCCGCCTTCGCCACTTCGCGCTGCGACGAACGATTACCGCTGGGACCATTTCCTCTCTAAGGTCCTCGCACCTCTACGTTGCCAATTGCTCTTTAAGGTCATAGACCCATCTGCGTTACTCAGATTATCATGTATTTCCCAGAAAAGATAGCAAAGCTCCTATGGGAAGTTTGCTATAGGAAACTTATTTTCGCCAAACTTTCCGTTTAGGGACGCCGAATTTCTCTGTAAGTCTAACCTGGAGAAAATCCTACTAAATCGTAACCATTACACATGGCTATTTTCGTGCCAAGATTAGGAATTCGATCTTATGTTCTTTTCCTATGCACGCACTAACAGCTCTTCGAAACATGTTTTTCATAAGTGCGTATTTTGTGTGTGACGGATGAGCAGATAGGTAATGAAACCAGGATTTTTTTGTGTTGCTTGGCTTGCTGTACCATTTTGTGTTGTAGGAGTTCGTGGAGAGGTTATTTTAAACGTTCAAAAATGGCAGCCACTTTGACTTGTGTTTTCATTGTCGAACTTTATTTACCTCTGACTAACAATTTAACAACAGAACATTTGTCCATCTCCTCTTTGCGTTGAGCAGACAATAAAGCGATCATCTATATACCTGCAGTAGAGTAAGACTGGAGATTGATTATTGGGGCCTCCACTTAAGACATAGAAGCGATAGCAAGGGTCGGAGCTAGTCGTTGTCCCATTGTCAGCCCTATGATCTACGCAAAATATTTCCCAGACCATCTAAAGAATGAGTAGTTTAGACACTCTACTAAAAGAGCCGTGATCTGCCGAGTGAAGAAACATTACATGTTCGTGGCTCTTTTCATGCCCCGTTAAAGGCTTGCAGTGCGAACTCATTTGACACGTTTGTATAAACGCTTATAAAATGTAATCTTTCGACGTGTCCACCCTTCATGCAATGTCGAATGATTTCTGAATGCAAGCCATTTGCGAGCTTCTAACGGGGCACAAAAAAAAATCACAAAATGTATGGCTTCTCCATTCGGCAGATTATGAACTCCAAAGAGAGTGCCTAAACTTCCCATTCTTCACATGGTCTGAGAATTATTTTGCACAAAGCAGAAGGTTGGCAATGGGACAACGATTAGCTCCAACCCTTGCTATTGCATTTTCGTCTTTCGCAACCATTAATTGTAATCGCCACATGCAGTGCCAAATCGCAGCCGTTACGCGTTTCGTGTTATTTGATTAATGTTTTTTCCAGCATTGCTAAGAATGATCTAGGAATTGAGGAGGGCGAGACATCCGAAACACCGGTGTATGGCCCTGGTGTACCAACCTGGCTTAGGCTTCAAGCACTCTTTTCCTGAAATCTAAGAATCCTTGCAATAATTCGATTACTTCGTGATTTTCTCCACACTCTTGTGCTCTTGTGCCAGATATAATATTTATGTTTGATTAAAAAGCTCTCTTTTACTGAGCAATCTCAGCGATGTTGGCATTCTATTAATTGTAACAGCTTGTACAAAGAAATAATGATACAAATATATCAGGTTTGATATATCTTATTATATACAATATTTATAAGTTCTAATAATAATTGATAGGATAAAAGGATCACTTGGCGTTGTCGAACACGAAGTCGAAAGGTCGATGCTACGAATATCCCGTATTTCGCAAATGAGAGAAGAAATCCAAAGTTCCGACTTTCGTCAACGATCAAAAATCAGAGACGCCTTTCTACAAGTCAGGATATCGAAAATAAGGTGGGCCGGACACGTGATGCGCTTCAACGGCAACCGATGGACGAAAGCCGTCACCAACTGGATCTGTCGGGACATCAAACGCTATGCAGGAAGACCGCAGACCCGATGGTTCGATTTCTTCACGAAAGGCATGGAAGACGTATATGATGCTGAGAGGATCTCTGGAGCGAGGAGAACTTATTGGGCTACTCTTGTACGTGATAGGGAATATCGGAAGTATTGCTGATACTCGCTCGAGTCACTATACGATCAACGGGACGGCAGGTGATACAGGTGATGGAACGATTTCGTGCTTGTCTATTTACATCCATCCACATTTCGACTCACGTTTGCCATTTATTTCCTATATCAAAAGCAATCAAGTCTATTTATTTCTACGAATAGGCGCCAATCATCGTCAATCAATATAATATCGTCAAATGACAAATTATATTAGCAATTTGTGTTCTCGAATTGAATCCCAATTTTTTTATAATCTCATCAAATATGCCATTAAAATTATTGTGGTAGAAGTTACAGGGAAATGTCTAGCTTGGCAAAATAGTGTTGCACACTGCATGCGATGCCACTAAATTCTCCCCAATTCATTATCAGTGTATCATTATCATTATCAGTGTATTTCAGGAGCTGGGACCTTTATAGAATACAGAAATTATTTTGTCCTATCCCTTGAGGAGAACGCATGTGGCGTAGAGCTTAGAGGTGCTCTCCGTCTCGCACAAGGTCGATGGTTTGATCATGCGCTCTGAGTCCATCAAGCTTCCATCCCTCTGAGGACGGTGAATTCGTACCAGGCAGATCCCAGACCTGTCTGGATAGATAAGCAATACTGATTTCATACATCTGGAGAGCACCGCGAGTGATTGTAAAGGCCAAATATGCATACAGTCACCTCAAGCGAAGTAATAAATTGAAGACAAATGCGTGGCGTGTCCTTCATGAATTGATCATCGCCGAGAGCTTCATCCTTCTATCCTTTTTATAGAATTTGTACATTGATGACAATAATTTTTTCAAAATTACGGTTTTATTTTCAACGTCGATGGTAATATGCAATACAAATTGTAACGGGCGTTGCTATCCCCGAAAATCTGGTCGCCTCATTGGAATGTGGGGATTTCCAACACAAATAAGCTTTGTTCTCTCCGAATTACGTCTATGAGAGATAGAAAAGGCTCTCGGCATTGGTCAGTCCTTGGGGGATGCGTCATGCATTCATCTTCAATTTTCGTGTGAGGTGATTATATGCATATCTGGCCTTTGAAATGACTCGCGGTGGCCTCCTGACTACCTTCTAGTTCAATGAATGCATTTCAGGCATTTACAGTGACTCGCAAAGACTTCCCAATCTATCACGCCAGCGCTGCTTATGCTTACAGACAAATCTGGCACAAATTTGCTGACTCCAGAGGGTTGGAAAGCTTATCGAGAAATGAGATCGGGATCAAAAAAATGGCTTCGCGCACTATGCAAACACCTTTAACCACTGCGCCTCATGAGCTTCTGAGAATAAAGTCGTCTTTTCCTTGTTACCAAAGCTCACTATGGAAGGTCTCCTCACAAATAAGGTCTAGTACTAAATTTGCCAGTTTACGAACTGTTGAATGATTACTAATAGTCTGATCAAATAGCTTTGGTGAATGGAAAAGGAGAGAAAGTGCGAACAAATTCACTATGCAACTGCAAACCATTCAGTTCACAGGGATTAGTAGACCTTTTTAAAAAGCTGGATGGTCTTTTCGCTAAAACTATGGCATCAAGTATCCTTTGAGTACTGTTCTATCTAATTCAGTTAAAAATCTCACTATATAATATCAACACCTCCACTGTGAAGTCCAAGAAATGAACTATGATTGCAAAACCTTCTATTCTGGTGGTCAGGAAAACGTGGTATGAAAATCGAACTACAAGCCAAGCATACCACGAAAATCGCTACTTTTCAAGCTATCAAACGGAAACGACTATAAAATTACGAGTCAAAAAAAGAAAACCATTGTAAATAACGGTTGGAAATGTGTTCGTTTTTGAAAAAGTTTGGTTTCTCTTGTTGAAAAAAGTCTTTAATGATGTTTTCTTGGAAACCTAATTTCCCAAGTATCATCCCCAAATTTCCACTTTTTATGAGTGCACCGATTAAAACTCTGGTACGCGAAATGAGCCATGGATAAATATGACCCGCATGGTTCCCAAGCGGCTAACCAAACAACGAGAGGTTGATGAAAAAATTTGAGAAACCATATGTTATCAGCGGGCTATCATTAGAACCAATCATTGTTCTGCATATGAGAATATCGTCGAGCAAGGTTCTTTATTCTAAAGGTGATCCACCAAAGCCAAAGAAGATTCGACCTAAACGAGACAAAGATGAGGGCCACACGAGGACGAATGACTATACATATTTGCTTGAGTCGGCTCCAAAGAACCATTCTCTCTGAAGAAGACAAAATGTGTCGCAAAGGCAGCCGAATAAATTTCTAATCATTATTCATATGTCGCGGGCTAAATCCACAAAGAAAAACATGATTGATTAGTAATGATGAGGCAGGAGGAAACTCTGTTCTTAATATACTCATGATTAAACCACTTTCAACCTGACGGAGAGGTTTGGCAAGACCCATACAATTGAGGGAATAAATCTAACAGCCACTCCAGAATATCATACAAGCATTAAAATGGTGCAACTAACAAAATTTTATCATTGGTCGGAAATTACATTATTTCCCGTAATCGTTATTTGAGCTATATGTCATGTGGTCTGTTAATGGGCTCTTGTACAACCCGATACGTATGTTTCGGCCTTGAGCAGCCTCGTCAGTCAGGCAAGCCTTTCGTCTTTTGCCAATCTTCTCGGGTGTTCTCCATCACCATTTAAAGGGTAGGTGACGTCGAACAATTTACACATCTTGTCAAGTGAAACAAATTACTTGGTCGGCAGTGATGCAAACTTAGTAGATAGTGGCTGGTATTTTTGCAATGTTATACAGCACTTTTCGAGTGTTTTTTCAAAGATCACGCACAAATTTCAATATATATATATATAATTACCACTTGAGCAAGATGTCACGTGGTCTGTGGATGGGCTCTTGAGCACGTGCAAATCGTTCGTCGTCGCATACTCTTTAATAAGGGTATGGGAGTCACCGAGAGAACTGGCTAAAGACGAAGGCCCGACAGAGTCTGCAAGGCCGAAAACTCGTGTGTCGGGCTGTGCAAGAACCCAGTCAGTGACCACATGACATCTAGCTCAAATAGCAATTATGAGATATATGGAAATTAGAGCGTGTAATTGGAGAACACTCGCAAACGTACGGTATGATATCTCTGTTTGGCTTAATCTAATATGAAAGATGTTACTGAAGAACAGATCAGTTATGAATGCCCAGTTTACAGTAAATAAGTTGAATAAGATATGTGATTGGAAGAAAAAAATTCTATGCCTTATAATATTCAAGGAAACTTCATTTTACCTCTCTAAAGGTCTTGTTATGGAGCAGTAATTATATATCCAGGAATGCTGAGTGATATGTAGCATATTCGATCTCAGACAGAGTTGAACCAGTTTTCCACTCATACCTGGGGCGCTACCCTAATCACCGAGGTCACACTTTGCTGTCACTCTTTTTTCGATATGAGGCATTCTTTTTTCTCGCGCTACAATATCAAAATCGCTGTTTCGAATATTAACGCAACTGAAAATCGTTTCTCATTCTCCTATAAGCACGACCCAACCCGCAAAACTGCAGACCTACAGATTGAAACGTCCAAAATACCTACAATTTTTTATCATCATTATGAAGGCCTTCCATGAGACAAGTTGCAGCTTCACAAAAAATTCACAAAAATGTTGATGTTGATGTTGATGTTTGGTGTTATGAGAACGATTTCGTCAGCAAAGCGAAGATGGTTCAGTTGTCGACCGTCAATTTTCACTCCCATTTCGTCCCATTCTAATGTTCGCATGACGTTTTGTAGGGTGGCAGTGAATAGTTTTGGCGAGATTGTATCGCCTTGTCGAACCCCTCTTCTTACGTCAATGGTGATATTGTTGTAGAATGGAGATATTTTAGTCGTGAAATCTTCATAAAGCTCACGAAGAATTATTATGAACCGAGTAGGGACGCCCTGGTTATCCTGAGCCTCTATAACTGCTTCTGTTTCCACTGAATCAAAGGCTTTCTTCAGATCGATGAAAGTGAGACAGAGTGGTTGTTTGTACTCTCGTGAAACTTCGATGAGTCTTGTAATCGTGTGGATGTAGTCCGCATGCATCACAACTGATAAATTTAAGTTTCTCCATCATAATCTTCAAAGTTCATTAACATACATCAATTCAGAATTAAGTTTCAAACATGCGGAACGCGGATTTTTTTGTTTCTTTTTGCGTCTCAGACCGTCATTAGAATATGCGCTATCTAGCTTAGCGACACAGGTCGGCGCCCTTCTCCCGAAGTGGACATCGAGGAAATTTTATAACTGGCTAGCATTAGTGGAGGACCGTGGCCGAGTGATTGTGATTAACGTCGCGGTATCCGTGGACCGAGCTCCATCCCCTATTCTCTCAGGCAGTCAACAGCAACGTCTTATGGAATGCCACAGCCAGGCTATCCTTGAGACTGCAGGAAAACTCGCTCAACTGGTATTCTACACCACTCAAGAAGAAGACGAAAAACGAATTGAATGGTAGAAGTACTGGGATCCGCGCAGTGATGAAAAGAAAAGCACTGCGATGACAGATCAAGTAAAATGTTAATATGAAAAATAGAGGATAACGCTCACGATGATGAGCAGTCCCTGTCGGATGCGCCATGTGTTCTTCTTATTCAAGCATCGTTGAGATGTCATAAATCTCCGTGGCTTGCCGAACTTTAGGGTCAGTGCTGCTACATTCCCTGACAAAACTGGCACCAATTCGGGGTCCTGAAGAGATCGAAGGTTTTGTGAGCCTCGAGTGCGGGATCGATTAGTCGACCACGTTCCTCGCAGAGAACGCTGCACGCGCCCTGAGCTCAGTGTGTCTTCTTCTGTAATCGTTTGACAGACCTTTCGATGATTTAGCCTACAGAGCCTTTCGTAGTCTTGAGACTACTTACGTCGAGCGACCATCGCATATAAGAAAAGTTTGTAAAATATTTCTGCTTTATATCTTGCGTACCGAAATGCAGTGAGCGGCTTTTTCGATTTTTCACAAAACAAAACCATGAGTTTTACTTGATAATGCACTTTCTATAGAAAGCTTGCCGTAGATTTTTGTGTACAGGGCTTATCGGCTAACGTCTTTTCTTTCAGATCTCAATTATAAATAGCAAGCTTGAAGAAGTTTGCATTAAGAGTTTTGGTATGGGTGTTCTACTTTTTTTGCTGTGAAGCAATCGCCGATATTGTTAGGAGCATTCTTCCTGATTGACGAAGCTTTGCATTGATGATACCTTCTATGGGGTGAAATTTACGTTTCTATAGAGTTTCCTTTCAATTCCCAAATATTTTGAAGGTAAAACTTGCTTGAGCTCCCTTATTTTGTTATTTCAGAACACACAAAGTATTGAATCGTTACGACGTGTAGCTAATCCTAGTGCTCAGTCAGAGATTTTCACTTTCGGTCGAGTTGATATGACTATGAGGTCGGTAAGAGGCGAAAGGTTTCCCTCAAAAGAGAGACAAAAGCCTTTTGTTTAGGTCTGCTTTTAGAACAAGACGGGTTAACAGTGTTTACAGTTCAGACCGTGTCAGCATACATTCTGTAAGGAGTGTGTTGCTGCCTACTTTTTCGAGATTCTGGATAACCAAGAGGTAGGAGATTTTTTTTTTATCTTTCTTACTATTTGCGTAGGAAAGTGCCTAATTTGAAATTTGACCCCTAGGTTGTTTAGCCACTTGTTGCAGTGCGGCGGCTTCTCAGCAGGTTATTCCAGATATCACAGAGAAGATATGTACTGAAAATTATGCTCTATATAACAATTTTAGGTTTCTGCAAAAGCACTTTTTAGGCGAAGTTACCATGTGGGGCCACAATTATTTTTAAACCAACTTAATACATCATGCATGAACCGTCTGATATTTGTTGATTCGCATGATTTAGCAATGTAGTTGAAACAGAATACAAGCGATGTGAACGCATATTTCTTGAGCAAGCCTTGGTTGCTTTTCTGTCTTGTTACCATCTTTCTTTTGCTGCTTTTCTTCGTCGAAGTCCTATCTTTAAACTATTTTTTACCAATTTGGCTAGCTGCGGAATGTGCGGTTATTACTTCCGTGCTCTTTGCTTTCGTGCCTACCATGAATTACATGGATGCCACTTCTAAACCGGTGATTTTATACATCGCTTTATTGACTCACTTCTATTTCGTTATTCAAAATTGTTTAATTCTTATAGAACTCTCTGTTCCAAATGACATGCGACTATTGTCGTCGATTTAATGCCTTTCAATAATGTTACGATGTTCTTATTATACCTTTGAGAATGCTGGGTGATATGCACATTCGACCCCTGATTGTAGTTGAACCCGCGCTTCATCCACACCAGGAGCGTGTACTAGCACTACACCACCGAGGCCGCCGCTTACCAGACTAAAGCCGTTGAGGGTCGGTCGCTCACACATCAATGGTTTATCATTTTGAGGACCACGGTTGAGAGGTAGGCGGCATTTACACGTCTAAGCATACATGTATGGCTGTCTGCGCGCTTTCCCACGAAACAAGACGCTGCCACTACGGTAGCTGAGTGAGATTTGACGTTGCCCGGTGAGCATTAAGGAAGCCCTCCTGGTCTCTGAAGGGTTACAGCAAAGAAGAAGTGGAAGCAATGCGGTGGCCATGGTGGAATGATGGTACTTGCGCAATTGACATGGATAAAACACGGATTCGACTCTTGTTAGGGGTGAAATGTTTTATAGGTCATTCAACGTGCTTAGACGACACTTGACTATTGCAGTAGATAAACAACGGATGATTGCGAAGTGGAATTCAGCAGACGGAACAGAATGCTTACAAATGGCTTCAGCGATTTTTTGAAATGAACAATCTGCAGGTATCATGTCAATACAATTTTTGAATGCTTTAGCTGTGCTTGTCTTGAAGTAACTCTCATTTCCGACGTTCAATTAACCTCGGCGTAGTAGGAATATATCAGTAGTATTTCTGTTCAGCAGTCCCGAGGTGTTAAATGTAGTATTTATTGAGTACTGGTAATGCAGTACAACACAGTGAAGCATAGGTACAGCATAAATAGTACAACAATCGTGGCTGCTTAATATATATTTAACACCTCGGAGCTGCTGAACAGAAATACTACTGATATGTGCTTGTCCTAATGAAGAGGTCAACATGATGGGCAACCGAGTTTCATAACAGATTCCATGATCGGCTTGAATCGAATGTAAGAGCATGGTGGGCTTTGTATAGAGAATAAAAAACAAATCTTTGAACATTTTCTTGGACATTCACTTCTTACCTCGATCTACGCCTGGAAAATCTGTATGCAGCATAACTGTTTGTTAATAAAAAAAATCGATGTTTTTCTGCGCTCCTTTGAAGAATGACTCTTAAGAAAAACTATTTCATGGGGGACTTTATAGTGATAATTGATGAGAAGGTCATGTGTCGGATTGCTGAAATCCTCTCATGTGCTTAAACGTTCAAGATCGCAGATAAGGCCACATATATGCAATCCCGGAAAAAGCCCTTTACCTCACTCAAAGTGAATGCGTTAAAGTGGCAGCTATCGAAAAGCAGCCATGAAGCTACTGGTTCCTATTGAAAATCAAACGTGAAGAGAGAGAACCATTGGCTGAAATTCATCATTAAAACTCCGAGCCTGATCTTGTGCATCCCATCTGTTTTGACCCACTTTTGAACTCAAGCAGTCATCATAGACTAATAATTTATGGACGGTGGTACAAATGTAATATCGATGTAAATTCGAAGAAAATTTCGATGTTTAATGAAATGAAATCTACAGAAACATTGAAGAACTCGTTGGAACAGTTCGATTCCTTGTCTTTAAATTCCTTAGTAAACATGTAGTATGGGGAGTGGGTAGCATATTGGTTAGTAGTGCCGTGTATTGGGAAACAATGTTATAGGCAAGGCAATGGTTTGACACACTCTTATAATCAGTCAAGGACCGCCTACGGAACATCTTACCTAGACTACTTCAACCTTAGAGTTGCAAGAACGTCACCTCGACCAGCATTCTACGACAGTCACAAAGAAGACGAAATATTGAAGCAGCATCAGAAACGACACGAGAAGTGTTTAAAGCTTACAGGGATGAGTGCAGGAAACTATTAGGTTGATCAGAAAGTTCTGGGAATTTTTTGAAAGTTTTATTTTGTGATGTCTCTCTACAGCTTTTTAATGGTAGTTTTGCATATGTATTTACCCAGTTCATTAATTTCAGCTCTAAAATGCCCATTTAACCGGTTCGCTTCCATAAACATTCGCTGGACGTGTCCGCTAGCGTGGAAACGACTCCACCTCTCTTGCTTCTATTATTCGCTGAGTATAGTACTACTTTTAATTGCAAGACCACACGTGCATCAGTCCAAAACTTAGGCTGCGAGTCTTCAGACGAAAGGCAGTACTGTAGTTGGCGACTAATCGCGCAGAGGAGGTGGAGACTAGTGAGGCTGGTGAACACGCCCAGCGTGGGTCCGCAGAATCAACAAGTTAGCAGCATGATTTGCCTATTTTGCTCCACCATTAAAAAAGTTTAACGATCCTTAAAGCCGTCGATGAGATTAATGAGGGTGAAGGTGTTAAAGTGCGACAAAATCGACTATGGACACATGGTTTGACTAACTGAACGACGGATTTTGATGACGAAGACATGCCTCCTTTTGGCTGGGCATCTGCTGTGGATGAAGGTGACTCGAAAGTCGCTTTGGATGCCTAGCTTTCACTGAGCAATTGTGATTGGGCTGAAGAGCTTGGTGGTCTGCAGCGGAGTGTTCTCAACAAGTTGCACGAATGACTTTGTTCGTAAGAACAAGAGGAAGAAGAATGGCATGAAGACCTGCACAATAGTGTTCTATGTTTCGAAGAGCAGTTGTTGTTATTTTTGTTGTTAATTTGCGCATATAAATAAAACCTTTGAAGATCTCCCAAACGTTTTTGCTCAGCCAAAAAATTGCGTGCTAAGACGTGTTGAAATCCGCATAGTAATTTGTGGTAACGTGTCATATAGATGTTAGTGACATGAACATATAAATGTTGTTTATCTTATAATGCGGGAGTATCTTTACAAATGTTCATTTAACGTTCTTCCTTGGTTCATTTACGATGCTGATAATTTTTATCCCATTTTGAGAAGTAATGGATACAGTACATAATAAGGGATGGATCGAAGGGAACAGCAAACCATGTTTGCGATGCCGCGTTCAAATTGAGGTTTACATTCTCCGATACTTCATTTACATCCGCAACATGTAATATATCTTAGGGATTGTGTTGTTCAGAATTCTGGTGGATGTAATGAAGTGCAACGCTCTAACTGCGACGCTATGTTTTGTTGGCTGTGTTATCGTATGCTTGACAAGGAAAACCCATATGATCATTATAATTTGAAAGACGTAAGATTGTTATTTCATTGCAGTGTTGCGCCTGAACCATTTGAGATCACTTACAAACTTATTATTGCTGTTTACTCAATCATAACGTAGCTATTGCATTATTTTTCGCAATCCTAGGCATAAAAACAAGATTGCAATCAGTTCCTTCATCTTCAATCCACTATAAAATTCATCTGATAACTGCTTTCTGCCTTTATCGCTGCAATCTTGTTATCAGGATGCATATTTCAACTCTTTGAGCAAGAGACATTTTCCGTCCTTCCCTCAGACTTCCAGTAGACCTTCGATGTGATACTACAGTTGGGATGAAAGTTCTGGGAACTTTGATAAGCATGAGATAACTCCCATGCAGATCATTGGAATTTCACAGTTTCTTATGTGAGGTTTTCCAATTGAAGGCCTGGACATTATTCGCCTTTATTTTCACTTTGTTACAAGCTTCCGTCATGTCCAGAGATACAATCAAACTTCATATTTTATTCTGTTATCATTGAAGAAGGGATCTTTCGTATCGAGCTGCAGTCGATCAAATCAACAAAGTTGAAGCGGAAAGCAGAAAAGGAAATCTGCTGCTTCAGTGCCGGAGATCGTGACATCGAAGACAACCTCGTTCAGGGCAGCCGACAAAGTCTGAATCGTTCGATGAAGATAAAGAGGCATGTCAAGAGTTCTTTAAGTTGATTTCAAAGGAATGGTGCTTCGACTGGATCCGAAACTAGGCGGACCGATAGCAGAAAGTTGTAGAAAACGATGGCGTATATTTTGAACCCACAGCTGTTCGTGCATCATCAGCAACCTACTTTGCTCTCTTGTTAACTCCATTTTGAAATAAATACATAAATTGGTACTGTTTTGCACAAGCAAAAAATACGTTTTTACCAATGGCCTCAAGTGACGCCGCCATATTAGAATAGCCCGATACATTATATTTCAGTGAACACGGGAGAAAACGGGCTTTCAAATGAGCAAAAAAACACAAAGAATGACTTATACCCAAGAAAGTTTCAACATTTTCTACAACAAGTGCCTGCCAGAAACTTTTATAGACATTCAAGAAATGAAATACAGAGTGCCCATAAAATCACTGAGCTTGACCAGTGGCAAAGCTTGTATTGGTGAATAATCTTTATGTGAAGTATAAGTGATTAATATAAAGTGATCACCCATTTAGCGCTTGAACAAAAGCTTTTCTACTATTCTATGGACGCATCAGCTTGTGAAGTACACCAATACTCATGAGGTTATCGAGTGTTCTCGATAAAGCGACATCGCAGGCACTGAACAACATTATTTCTGCCATAATATTCCAGGTCTTGCAATTTTCAATCATTATAATAACTTTTGTGTACTATTTGAATAGCTTTGTATAAAAACTGAAATTCATGCCATGAAAAATTCAGAGGTACAAAATGATAAAATTGATTATTCAACTATCAATCATTCGTGGAATTGTGTATGAGTAAATTATTGTTGTTGTAAAAGGTGAAAGATAAATATGATTGAAGTATGGATGAATAAAGGGATATGAATAAAATGATATTGAAATTAAAATGTTTGATAACAGTTTGAAATGTTGCCGTTTCGTCAGTATTTGATTTTTCCTTCGAAAACCTGATGACTTAGAGGAAAGGGACAGCTTTGTTCCTACTGCAAAGAGCATAATTGAAGTCTCTTCCATCGAGTTTAGCCCTGACGAAGAAGAATTCTTAGTAACGGAACTAATCCTAATTTCATCGAAAAAACTACCACGTTATTATAGTAGCTTGATGCAACAGCAGTGCGATCGCGTCACGTGCCGCGCAAGATTTCCATGTGGCTGTCAAGGGAATAAGAGAATATGATACTACTAAATGATTTAGTATTACAAGAAAGACTCCTGTAATGGCTTCATGCCAAAATAAAGAACGTTCATAAGTCTAGAAAATATCGCATGCTTCAAGGAGGGAAAATTCTCCAGAAAAGCAAGGCATTCCAGTTGTTTTATAACATTTGCAGTACTTTTCGGTTATCTGGTAACAAGTGAGTATTCGACCCCATTCGCTGACAAGAACCTTTTATAAGAGGGTTAGTATTCAAAAGCTTAAATTCCTAGCTAGCGCGATACATAACCTTTTTTCGAAAAGTCTTTTTGTAACGCTTCAAAAAAGAAAACATTTGTGTTTCACACATGCGTTTTTCTCGCAAGACAGAGCTCTCTCTCTCTAGACTATTGATAATCATTCAAAAGCATAAGATTTAACGAATTCAACGTTCCAATCCAACAAAACCTTGCATTCTGGAAAGACGGTTTCTCTAAAATGCAGCAGAGAGAATAAAATTTATTCAGTACGCGAGAGTGTGTTCAGGGCTGATCTACGTAGCTGGGGACGACGCAAGCGAAGCTGTGATGCCGCGATCTCAATATGTCATCGAATGATCGTTCTTCGGAGTGTTGCAAGTGAAGCGTGACTTTGATATCTAATTAGGATTGTTTCTCTGTTCTGAAAGAAAATCTTTATGAAACAGCTCTGATGCTACGAGATTTCCTCACGCCCATGTGCTCTAAGTGCTTTCAGCGAAGTAATAGTAAAATTGCGCTACCGTTATAGAGCGCAATTTATTTTGAATCTCACACCGTTATAGCAGAGCTTCTCGAAAGTCGGCCATATCGCGGTAAGGTGAGATTTAAGCTCTTGAATGTTCTGTGGATTCGATGGTTCGAGTAATGCCCATTATGAGCCTCAGCTTCCTGTAAAAAAAATTTCGTAGTATGTCTTACTAACAAAAAATGAATAAATATTGTTTTACTTTTGGGGTGTGTTGTTTCAACTTCACACAAGATTTTTTGGTATTGTATGGAAAATCTTGATTCCAAGCACATATTCTTGCTGAAAAAAATTATTATTGTAAGGACATATGACATATAAATATATTTTTATAAAAAAATGCCCCAATCTCTCGAAGTTTCATTTTTCATAGCGAATAGTGTGGAAGAAAGTTGCATTCTGTAGTTTTTGTTCTCAAATTGCGCTATAGACTCCAGAATGCTAATGTGTCGTTGCAGAACTTTTCTTCACTTCGATTAAGTTTACTTTTTTTGAGTGATGACAAATTTTGCTATCAGATCTATACAGCTGTGTTGCAGAAAGAGTAATTGCAGAACAAGCGCCGGCAATGCAATGGTTAGCACGCGTCTCCGGAAAACGTGAAGTGCGCATGAAATCTCGTCTGACGCCCAGAGTTCTGCACGTCATTCAGCAAAATTAGAAAACTTTAGAATTTACCAATACAACAGTCGAGAGAAAAGCAGACCCAGAGCCTCAATGTGAAGTAGAAAACATAGTGAGTTCGTGGGGAGGCCGATTGCTGCTTAGAAGCCACCTCAAGTTCCAGGTTTTGCTCGCATCTCAACAATTTGATTATATTTCACATTTCATCCTACCCTTAAAGAATTGGGCAAATAATGGAGTTAAAAGCTCTGCTCCAGATGTCTTCGAGGCAGCTGTGTCTTTTCAAAAGCGATCGCTAATGATTTAGGTGTCCTCCCGAGACAGCCCTTGCATTGCTTTCAAAAACATCCTACTGCTATTTTTGTTCATATGTTGTCTGTTTTCTCATTATACGACAAGTATCTGTGCAACGCTGTCGTTGTGCATTCAACTTGTTCTTCAAAATGGGATACCTTCCAAATCTCAAAGATGCGCATTCCTGCTAAGCATTGTCTAAGCTGGTTATATTGTAAACTATGCCCTTTTAAATGCACTGAAAGTGAGGCACAGAGTCGTTTGTGCTGACGAATTATCATTTGTCTACTCTGTTGCATAACAGAGCTGATAGATTGTTGTTTTAAAAATGTTTGCGCGATGTTTTGGGCCCTCCAGCTTCTCACTTTCTTCACCGAAAGGCTCGAATACAACTCATGCATTCTTCAGCTTCTAGTATTTGTAGTTGTAAGTAGGAAAAAAATCCAAGTAAAGTTTCTTTGGGGTGTTGCCATTGAAATATTTGTTGCTTGCTTCCGTAGAGGTTTAGGTGATATTTGGCTGTTTATTACAATTTTGTCAACGTGATCTTTACAGGCTCTGAAAAAGAGGAATATTCCGAAACATCCGCTGCTGAAAAAAGCTCTGTAGTAACGCCCATCGTTTTCTCTTTATCCAGAAAAAGTGTCAGAATAGTTCTGATTTCAAATGCCGCCTAGTCCTTCATGGCTGAGGATGCAAAACGCATCCACGAGAATGCTCAGATACGTGCAAAATTGAGCATTTAAGCTGGACCTCAAACTTACGATTGCGCTTTCCGGCTCCTCACCTTTTGTCCACTGGAGCCTAATGCCTAACCTTTTCTAGTGGAAAAATGCCCATTTGTCCTTAATTGAAAAAAGCGCATGTGGCGAAGTGATTAGAGGTGCTTTGTGTTGCATACAAGGGCGATGGTACGACCCCTTCTCTCAATGCTCACCAAGCCACTCATCCCTCTATCGTAGTGAAGTGGTAATAGACTTGTCTGGAAGAATAATCAGCACTGACTAAATACAGCGAGAGAGCGATTCTCTGTCATTGTAAAGGTTTAATATGCATCCAGTCACTTCAAATGAAGCTAAATATTCTAGGCAAAGGCATGGCGCATTCCTCAGGGATTAATCAAAGCCGAGAGCTTCATCCTTTATTTTTTATTTTTCAAATCGGAAAAAGCCAACGTATCGTGAAAACTTGTTTTTTATTACGATTATGTGGTATGTAGTCGCATTGTGTGGAATGCTGTCGTATTTCCTTGTTGGCACGTCTTGTAACAAATCCCAAGACCGACTGTCTGTTAACCTCGGCATGTTTCAGTAATTCTTGTTTTTTCTTCTAAACCGGGGCACGAGGTGTCAAATCCAAAGTTTCGGCAGGTCGTCTTCGTTGGAGCCTCAAAAGGTCAAAGTTGTTTATGATCCAATCAGTCAAACATTTCCATCACTTCTTCAGAGAAAATTGTCAGACCTAGATTTCGATCGCATCAAGCGCAAAGTCAACCTTTAACATACTCATCGCTGTTATCATATGTCTTCCACTGAATGAACAAGCGAAGAACAACGGGACGGTAATCACATAGGCCAGTAATGCACTATACCCATTGAAAACAACAGTCCTATACACTGACTCATATCATGTTACAAGGCATTCTTTCGTGCCGTTCATTGCTGTATTCGCCGTGTTCATCCAGAACGCCTAAAGTATCTTTTGCGCTGATGTTTTTGATCCTGCTCAAGGATGGTGACCTTTATATCAAATACTGCGGCATGCTTTTGGCCTCTATGTATACCTAACGGGAGTGTTTTATCTAGTCTGGCGCAGGTCAGCTAGGTGTTCTTCTCTGCGAGCATATTGCGGTTTACCCGTTTCGCCAATATATTTATCGTTGCACGCGTTGCAAGAGATTAGGTACACTGGGCCTACGCTCATGTAATCACCGTTTCTGCCGTAAGGACACATTCGGCAGTTTTTTGCTGTGCAGAGGAGGTCATATAAACGATTACAAATTAATTGGCGCCTAAGAGTATTTGGTGGTATTTCTGTTACTGATACCAGTTGCTCTAAGCCTGCTCTTTTCAAGCAACTTTTTATAGCCGTACTTATCTTGTTTGAAAAGAACGGGAGGACGAACGGGATTTTACTTTCTCTAGAACTTTCGCGCAAAGACGTGTTCTTCCCACTCAACCTAATCGGGCTATTAGAAATGGCTATTTCCCAAGCTAGCTTTTCGGGTTCTCCTCTATGCTCCTTTCCGGTGCACATACCGATGGCTGTTCGAAACACGTTTTCTATCAACGCCTCTTTTATGTTTGAGAGATGAGAGGAGAGATAGTTAAGCAGGATATTTTCATTACTTGGCTTTCGGCACTACTTTGTTATATAGCCTTCATCACTTAAGTTTATTTGCACGTTCAGAAAAGGAAGCCAATCATCTTTTGGTGCCTCATGGGTGAATTTTATATACTCTGACTGTTCACCTAGCAATATGAAACATCTGTCGAGTTTTTCTTGAGTCGAACAGATGAGCAAGCAATCACCTATAAACCTACAGTAGAGTAATGGTCGTAGATCAATCACTGGAGCTTCTACTCTGGACATGAAGGCAATAGCTAGGTTACGCGCCAGTCGCTGCCCCATTCCCAACCCTATAGTTTTCTATTTAATAGTTTGAAATGAAGTTTGGATTCAACACCTCGTGCCCCGCTTAAGAAAAAGAAGCATTTCCTTTCGTTTCTTTTCACGGAATTGTACTTCTCCCGGACTATTAGTAAGCACTCGATAGTTTGGGAACTGGAGAACAAGTGCTAATGACTGAAAAATTTGCAAGAGTAGTTGATGAAGTAGCTTTGCAGTACAATTTGCAGTATTATTTTAGAATTAGAATTGTTTTGTAATTATTTTGCATGTTTCAAGCAATGAAAGTCTTACTGAAGTCTGATCATTTTAATTTTATCTCTTATAGATGACAAAATCCCTTTGGTGACGAAAAATTCCTGTACCACTGCGAAACTACGGCCCTGGAAATATTATTTACTCCAATCGCAATCTCGATTGACTCGCCACCGACTGCCGCGTTGGCGACGAGATGGAGATGCCTATCAACGGTGGTCTTCGAACGGTTAAGCTGAAGCTACTGATTATGTGTAATCTATTGAATCCTTTATACTTAGTGCTTTTCAGCAATGTTATGATGTTATTAATATCCAAGGACGTTGCAAATTTATCGATATAATTATGCAAAACATCTGAATCCAGGCTGGTTACGGTAGGTTGTTTTTGCTGACAGCATCGATAGTCTATATTAGGCAGCAGTGGTAGCGAAATTGCAGCTTGGATATGTATGGCAGCACGCGCTCTCTGTACAGCTGGAATGCGCTTACAACGTCGACTTAGAGCTGAATGATTTGCAAGCTCTTCAACGTCTTTGAATATGTATCTATGGCATCATAACACTGCTAAAAATCGGCAAAAAAATTCTAGTAGAGTACACCTATTCCAGCTCTTTATTCTGAATTGTGTTTTTGCCCTTTTTTCTGATTTTTTTTCGCAGTTAGTTTTCAAGACCAGTAAGGAGAAAACGATAGGAGCATTCTTTAAAAATATCAACAAAAAAGTCCATTGTGTGATTTTCTATTTGCTATCTTTCAATTAATTGTTTAAAGCACTAGATCCATCGCAACTTACTACATTTCCAACAATTCAACACCCATGTAGTTTGATAGTTCATTGGTGCTGCATAGTAACAACAATCAATTAAAAAGAAGTGCATGCCAAAAAACATCACAGTTCAATTTTAGTTTCCGTTCACAGTGGAAGTTGCACGGAGGAAGTTTGATCCATATGGGCCTGATATCAACATTTGAAGTGCTCTGTCCACCACACTTTGCCACATCTCTCTCGACCAATTTGCCATAACGATGTTTGTAGTCTACAGAATTTTTTTTTGAAAAACGGAGTAGTGGTTAAAAGAAAGTATTCCTCACCAAGAGAGTTCCTGAGAATGACAAGTGTTCGTTGGGAACCTGCACGAATTTCACACACCTCTTCGCGACTATACTCCTTTCACTACAACTTCCCACCACTTTGTTGTTAGAGATGAGGCAGTGCGGTGGTTCCAAGTCGACTGCAAAACTTATGAGTTCGGTGAAGGCATCTTCTATTACAGTATAAAACAAAAAGTTAAAAATAGTTCCGAGCACTGAGTCTCTTTTCTTCTTCAACAGCCTTCAAATCTGACACATAGAATACTGTATCATTTTTTTGAAGGCTTTATCTTTACACCATTGCGGTAGTTTTTCCCAATTTGAGACATTTCCACTAAATTTCTGATAATATGTTCTTGAGAGAATAATGAACGCAGTTTTCCTTCTATAAACCATGCCATACTCCTCTGCCTTGAATCTTTCAAACGAAAGTTTGAGAGTAAAAACCCACACTTTTCCGTCCTTGAAAGAATGACGTTTTTGCAATGTAATGGTTCGTAAATGATGCTAACTGTAAGCTGATTCAAAATGGTCGAGATTACACCATCAGGTAGAAGTGCATTACGAGCTTGGCGTTCGAGAGCATCAAAGACCTATAAAAAGGATCTTCTTATTATCTGAAGGAGCTATTTGAGTTGTTTTCGGTTAAATCATGTCTGTGCAAGTCACGTCAGCACTACGGGGCTGACGAATTGTGAAGAAGTTGGAGTTCGCCTACTATGCCTCTTCAGACTTTGCGAAGAAAAAGCTCAATATCTCAAAGTTTCGAACTCACTGTTTGCATTACAAGGCGTTGTACAAAGTCCTGAGCTCCTTTCTTGCTAGTTGCAATACCAGGAACACGAACGAAAACGTCCAGTGTTTCAGTGTATACCATGGCAACAGGCAAGGTAAAGCCGGTAAGAGTGAAGTCCCTAGTGCTCACTGCGACGAAGTTTTGTAACTTTTTGTAATGGATAATTGAAAACCAAAGCTCTATGTTTATATATTTATCAGGTTTGAACGACTTCTTATGAGTACAATCCAAAATCCCATGAGAAAGTTCGGATTACGGTAGAGTGATAATGAGGTGTTAAAAGCACTCCCTCTAATTAGACCTTAAAGTATTGAGTGGCGCGTAAATATTCGACTTTAGGAAGTTACAGATGAAAAGCTGTTAGCCATGATGAATTAAATGCCGTGACATCGAAAGGTGCTTACCCGACCAAACCTGCCGTGCTTATCGAAAGATTCTTACTCAACTAAACCTGTTAAAGTGTGTTTGCTAACAGCTAGGATTGGATATATTATAGAAAGAGTGGTAACAAAGCGATGGTCTGGGTAGCACGCGCAGTATATAAGGATGACGCGCGAGTTCAAGTCCTGTGTGAGGTCGAATTTTTGCGCACCAGTTTATACTCTGTGATAGATATTTAAGAAAACACAACGCTGCCAAAAATTAACGAAACTAATGACATTAATTAGACTACTGCAATTAGACTTTGTGAGATTTTATCTACAAAGGAAAAATTATAGTACTATAGCAATTTTCTGATCGTCACCTTGAGCTGCAGGTAACACTCCACATCCCAACACTGTCGTGATTGTGGTTAAAAGCGATGTCATCAAGAGATCGATCCAAGAATTCACCATCTTTTTAAGAAATTCATTTTTACCTCCTAAAAATCCTGTCAAATAATGTAAATCCAACTGAAGACAAATATTTCATAGTTTGCTTCAGAACATCCAGAAAACAACAACGGAAATGACACTCGGCACTCATGCGAAATCATTGCCGGCGTAAAAGTTTCTTCACTTTGTCAGGTTCCTTGGTGATTCCCAAATTGTTGATTTCTGGGCAGAACCCTTCGGAGAAAATTTTGCAACAACTTCTGATATTCCGAATTACATTGGAGCTGTTGGTGAGCGTTAATACATGCCATGTTTTCAATGGAATGAGTAGCGATGAAAGGATCGAACTGAAATTTTTGTGAATGCGCTAGTTCAATAAGGCGTTTCGGCATTAATTTCGCTTTCATCATCTCATTTATGATGCCGCGACATAATGTAAGAGCTTTCCCAAAAATAAAAAAAATCGTAAAATTCAAACGTCTATGTTGCAAGTGCCCATGTATGAGAATATTTGCAAGTCGAGGTATCGATTCATCAAAATATAACACAACTTCCGATGCTAGATATTTTCGGCTACAATGTTTTGAGAAGCCTAGATACCTTTAGTTAAACATTAATGTTCATTTTAGATTCCACCAATTACTGTGCCTATGAAATCTTCCCTGTTAACTGAGTGATTGACTAATTACCAAAACAAGACCTATAGAATTTTATTGAAGGGTGTAGAAACGGTAGAGAATGAGGTGGCACCAAGCGTCCACCAAGACGGGGAAAGAAAAACGAAACCATGTGAAAACTGGTCGTAGGAAAAGCAACTGCATTGAAATCCGATGTCTCGTAGTTGGGACAGGATTCCTAAATTTTTATAATTTTGATAATGTATCAAAATCAAAAGTAAATTTGATGCTGCTGATAACGCATGTAAGGTGACGTTTGGCTGAGATAGCCTTAGTCACCTTTTCAACCTTTCAAATTCTCACCAAGGTGGTTGTGGGCCGCCGTCAAATTCTCACATTTTCTCCACGAACTTTAAGCAAAAATAGTTATTGTTGTACATTTCCTGATGGAGTGCTTTACCAAGACCACGCTCAAATTTCAGTAGATCCTTTCATTATTATTTGAGCCAACATGTCATGTGGTGTGGTCTGGTAAAGGCTCTTGTACAGCCCGAGACACGTGTTTCGTCCTTACAGACTCATCAGCCGGGCAGAACCCGTCGTCTGTCGATCTTTCCATAGTCGGTTCTCTCGGGGGCGTCACACTCCTTATATATAGTTATCGACGACCTACGCTTTACACTCTATGTCAGGTGAAACATTCACCTAACACAGAGTGTTTTCGCACTCGATTGCTAGCTGGCTGGTATTTTAGACGACGGGTTCTGCCCGGCTGATGAGTCTGTAAGGACGAAACACGTGTCTCGGGCTGTACAAGAGGCTTTACCAGACCACATGGACATGTTGGCTCAAATAATAATAGAAGGATTCTGATGAAGTCTCATTGCATTTGTGTATAGATCATGGACTCTACAGTGGTTCACCTCAAATCTGCACCTGTTTAAAGGAATTATGTAAAAGTACGAAACGTTATCTCAATAACTGGTGATCAGTTGGCCGTGGCCGAGTGTTATGATGTTCATTGATCAAAGAGCGGAGCTGAGCCACAACCCCAACACTTTCCGGCTATCAGTAACGATTGACCTATGAAATGCCACAACAGCCTGGCACATGTCGACATTGCAAGTAGGTATGCCCAACCAGTGTTCTACGATACTCATGAATAAAACAAAAATAGAATTGAATGCTGGAAGTATCAGCATTGGTACACTAAAAAACAACTGTGAAGACGGCTTAAAGAAAAAACAAATTAATCCATTTGACCCATTCATTGTCTTAGGTTTTGGAGCAAACCTGATTTTTGGACTCAAAGTAGCATTCGAAGACGAACATTGCTGTAGCATATAGCAAAATAACTGAGTGGAACTGCATTCTATACGATTCCGACATTTTTGTTGATGAATAATTATGTAAATCGTTCTTTAGCTCATAAAATTTCTTTGCATCAATAATTGACTTGGACATCGCATGTTGAATATCTGTTCAATGACGATAGCAATTTCAATAGATGTAACTACACAACTGTAAACATGAGTAATTTCAAAAAAAAACGAATGTCTAAAGCCTAAATAAGGGTGGGAAAGCAAGAGCCATACACCGGTGTTTCGGAGGTTTCGGCCTCCTCGTCAGTGACCCCGCCCCACATTGAGCCTTGCACTGTAGCAAGGAGGTAGGCGTTTGTGGTGACGGCATAGTGTACAATGACACTGGTCCATCACCACTTTCCAGTAGATGGATTTCGGCTGTTAGATCAAAACTGACCTATAAGGTCGACTGTTTTTGAAACCTCGCAATAAACATTCAAAACAATTCAAAAAAAACTATGCCATCACCACATACGTCTCCCTCCTTGCTACATTACAGGACTCAATGTGGAGCTGGACTCACTGACGAGGAGGCCGAAACCTCCGAAACAGCGGTGTGTGGCCCTGGCGTACCAACCTCTTTCAGGCTTTGGACATTCATTTTTTTTTTGGAATTACTTTGAATGTTTATTGCGGAGTTTTAAAAAGTCGATTTTATGTGTAAATATGAGTATTTCACAAAGTTACTTTGTGCAACTGCTACATTTATTGAATCAGTCGCCCCGTTAATCGTACCAGTTTTGTTATGATCTAATTTGGGAAGCTTTGAAGTCAACAAGCACTCAGTTCATTTCCTGAATGCACATCATTTTCAAGCAAAACTATTTCTGAAGTTTGAAAAAGAGAACCACTTTTGTAATCAAAGCAGACAAGAAGAACAGTGAGCCATGATGTGGGCATTCATGGGATTACTGTCTGCCAGTTAGTGAATCCCTCCAAATACAGAATTGAACGACTGCTGCGGTACTATCAAAGTCGATTTGATAGCTGGCACTGCGCCGTATAGAATTGTTATCGCTAAGGTTTGTTTGGTGATGTACATAGATGTTTTTTGGACGACGCTGCATTGCAAATACCGCTGCTCGTCGCTCAAATGTCAGCTAATGCTAATCTGGCTACTGCTGATGGATTTTCACTCAAAGAGCTGGTAAATCTAGTGTTAATCCCCCGAGGACTGCGAAATATCCTGTGTAATGCCTGTTTGCTATAGCGTGGCTTGAGTAATATGTAATGGCAACATTGGGGAGCTAGTTTATTTGATTGTTTCTAACTCGAATGAATGTTCATCCTCTCATCACCATTACAACATTTTTACCATATAATGACAGAGCACCTTATTCGTTACTTCAAAATATTGTTATTCGGAAGGCGATGGCTTGGGTATGTTATTCACGAAAGCCTCTCACTCAGGGTTCCACATGTGAGCAGCGAAACTTTGCTGGGTAAAGTGTTTGCGTCTCTAAGTGAGTACATCACACTAATGTAAGAAGAATTCGAGGATTTTTCTTAATATTAATTGTTAGTGAAAAGTGTTTTATTCTTAGCGTAAAATACTAGGTTGATGCAAAAGCATTGGCTGCCTAGAGATTGTTGAAAATTACCGCTTCATGCTGCAATAATTCTCCAATAAGCGTGGCTATGTTATATATCAATTCAATGTGCATTTTTAGTTCCATGTTTTGTCACTTGACGTTTTATTAAATGTTTATTTTATATTTATTCTAGACTATGATATGTTGATTGCTGCAAAAGTGATGCGGCTTCATTTCTTATCTCAAAATAGCTCTTTAACCTTTAACCAACAGAGACAACTCGTAACATCAACCACACATTTCTCCGAAAATTGCTAGCAAACCTATAGCGCAGAGTTGGTTTAATGACTAGCTCAGAAGTTGGACCGACAAGAAGCTTGAAGCATCTCACTAAGCCAAAATCGCATGAGCAAAAGGTTTAAGCCAGTTTGTGGTGATCTGCGGCCAATCTAATTACTTCGCTACTCCATTGTTTTGGCTAGATCTCTAACTCTACTTCGAAGGTTTAACTTTCTGAAACTTCAACAAAACTCTGTGGTAACGATATAAATGCGACTCAGCATGTTGCATCATCAATTTGCTCAGAGCCTCCTATATGGCTATGTGGAAAAGAGTAATGGTAATTTTCCATCTAACAACAAACCGTATAAGGTTAGATGTAGTGTAAATATTTATGACTTGTGGTGATGAAACATTGGTGTAAGCAGTAGATTTTTGTCCGTATAGGAAAACACTTCATGGAAAGTCAGAAACTCGCTGAAATAATAATCCTTTAGGTACACATAGGGCACAAAGGCACAGCAGTGACCATTTTGAGGTGGCAGTCACAGTCTTAAAGCATAATTCACTAACGTTGCGTAAAGCCTTGACGAATTTCCTTAAAAGTCTTAAAAGATTCTTGATTTTCTTCTTTGAGCAGAACACGAGGTGTTACATTAAACTTTATTCGATAGCTGACGTTTCGACAGTTCGCCTTCTTCAGAGCCGCTTTTTATATGTGTTCCACTGGATGATCCAAGTGGAGATCACCGGCAAGAGAGACACATAGGCTCGTAATGCCTATAAAAGTCTTAAAAGATTGAAGTTATCGAAAGGGGAATCGTCTGACCGTTATCCTAATATGGCGCCTTACCTCAGATTGATTTTGAGACCGCAGCAAGACTCAATGCTCATTGTGTGGAAAAAAGCACATTATTGACCATACTCAAGCTGAAAAATATCCATGGGCTTTTCTTATTAAATTAAATTTCTGACTGACTTTTAAATTGAATTTTGGCCACAAATACAAAATTTGGTGGACAATCTGATATGGTATCTACCAAAATTATGATGGAAGCGAAATTGCCGAAACGTTAATCATAGTAAAGATGAACACATACCAATATAGCAAATGTTTGAGAAAAAGAGAATTGGTAACATTACTTGTTCACGATGGATTGGAAATGGTAAGTTCATTGATTTCCAACATAATTGTGTCATTCTGTCAAAACTAGTCAAATTGTTTTTGAAATGAAGTAACAGAGAAACAACACATCTGACAAAGACTTTTTAATAGGCCTTCTTTCTAAAATTATTCATAGCTGTCACTTTTTCGAGAGAATTTCTTATTGGAAAGCACAAAAAAACCACTGTAAGATGAACGCGAGCAGAAATTTGCTGAGAGCAGACCTCAGTTATAAGCAGTTTCTGAAGAATGACACATTAACGAAAGACCCGATAGTTTTTTCACTCTATACCTCGATAAGCACTGCTGTTCCAATAAACTTATAATACTACAGTGTGTGAATTGAGAGACATCATACTGGATAAAATGTGGTCGTTGGTTCGTCAGCAACGTGAGTTAATCGAGCCTCTCATCACCTCGCCGTCTGTGGGTGACTGATAACTGGGAGAGATATGAACTTCGTCACCTCTACGTGTTGCGAATTGAATCGAATGCATGGCACGTCTTTCAGGGAGCAGCTGGAAACATGCGCTTTATACTTTCTCTTTTAACAATAATAATAGTGAGGTACTTTAAATGGTGACATCAACATTGTGATTACTACTAACTTGCTTATTCCTTACTATGATTACCAATACTAGTAGTCTACAATCAGTATAATCAGCATCAGCTTTGTGATTTTTATTGGTACAATCAGACAGGCTTTAGGATTTTGTGACATTTCATACGAATTATTTAGAGTTTGCTATTGGGAGTGTTGTACAAGAGCTGGAATGTAGTAACATGGGAGTAAAACTCAATGAGCAGGAGAATTACACCCTTAATTTGTTGATCATATTGTTCCTATTAGGATCGCCGTAGCCGAGCGGTTGTTATACTCGTCGCGACAAGTGTGGAGTTGACTTCTAGCCCCAGCACTCTCCTGCAGCCAAGCGTCCTTTGGAATGCCAGAGCGGGATAACTTCGAGATTGCAAAAAGGAATGCTCGCAGTATTCCAAGTCATTCGCGAAGAAGCCGGAAATAAATCGAATAAGAGCATTAGTGAGATTCGCGAAATAGAAAAAGTCGTGATAGCGGGTCGTTTAAATGAAATAGATAGTTGTTTTTATAACATCAAATTTGTGTTCAAAAGGCCTAGAAACGTAGCAGTTCAGTGTAGATTTTTCTTGGGCAAGTCTAATACTAATCCAGTGGCTCCAAAAGCACGATAAGCTAGATGAGCTTGGGAGTAAAATCAGACCACCGGTCACCTGTGTGTAGCAGGGAACCTCTAACCACTGCGCACCCACGCGCTTCACCTTATTTAATAAGAAAATTATTGCGCAATCTGCACATTTAGTCCTTTAGACATGATCAAATCTCGTCAACTATACTTATCACATCGTCGTGTTGGCACAAAATTTCGAGAAGTTTCTTTAATAACTTTGTGTCAACCAACTATTCATTGACTGCTATGTTAAAGTTGTGGTTGGCGACACCCAATCACATATTTGAAGAAGACATCACAGTCGTTATTAGTTTCACCGTCGATCACATTTTTACCGCACATCTTTCGATGTTTTACGTAGCGAATGCCAGCCTCATTTCAGACAATCTTTATCATGATGAATGTGAAATAGAGTAGTAAGTACTCGTCTTGGCTCTGTGCTGTGATGCACTTGTTCATTATTGCGATACGATGCAGTCCATGGTTATGGTGCTATTTGTTACGCTGTCTTCGAGAAGCAAGACGCTTATAGTAAAAAAAGTCGAATGTTCAACTACTTAGAGCCTGTGTGTCACGTAACATATAATCTTTGATTACAGACTTAGTATAATTTGCTCAGCTTACCTTTCATGGTGACCTTTATTGCTTTTCGGAATCACGAATTTGAACTGAAAAGATAATTGCTGTGATACTGCAGTCTGTGATCGTCCATCTAAGACCCGCACCCCTAGCGATCTAAGTTATTCTAGTTCATATGTTTATTTTGTGCAGTTACTAACGAAGTCAATGAAGAAATAGGAGCAATGTGCTGCTTATCAAATTTCTTGAGCGAGTGGGATGATATGAGTGGGTAGTGAGATGAGTTGAGCCACTCCGTTGCAGGACTGGTTTTTCCCTACCATTTCATGCAAATTCTTCTAGCAAAACGTCATTGTGGGCTTGGATTGGAAATCCAAAAAAGCGCTAAACTCTCTAGTCTGCTTGAGGGAATGAAGAAAAATTATAGTGGATTTGTCGAGAGCGAACTATCGTCCTTCGGACTTGAATTGCGAAAGGCTACTCAGATTAGAAGTAGGCTTGCCGCCGCTGATGCAGGTTTGCGATATTTTCCCCACTTTTTTGTATCTTATTTTCTTCAAAATGACATAAATCTGTTACATGCAATGTCGTGAACTAATTAGGTTGCTCAGTGTCGTCGTACGAAAGTTAAGGATTTGGAAAAGGATACCTGTCCACTCGGAGAGCTCCTTATTTGACACTTGAGGTCAGCATTATGTATTTCAGACTTTGCCACTATACTTCTAATCTTTACTCTCCCTAAATGACGGAAATCGTGTGATAGGGTGTCTAAAGCCTTCTATGAGGTCTGGTAAGGCGCCATTAGTAGCCTCCAGGACAAGAAGTAATTGAACGGTAACGATTAGCATTGAAGAAAATCGGGCAGAAATGTCGAGAGAATATAATTATATATGTCAGAGGCTATTTCTAATTATCAAAGAGCAAATGAAAAAACGACCCCATTCGCTACGTAGGAAATTTTCGTAGTAATGTTAGCAACCATTTCATAGCAGAGATTTGAGGCTATAGCCCCATGTTGTCATTTTTTTCAAAACACCCCTTAATAACGTTGCAACACCCAGATCAAAAATTATGTTCCACACTCACCTTTCGCCTTTATATTTATCACGCATATAAATCGCTGGAAGCCGAAAAGCCACTCGATGTGTAGAGAAATTTTGGTAGTATCCTAATAAGTCGCTTTATCTGGTGTTCCTTTCAAAGCAAAGGAAAGATTCTCAATTGAATAATAAAAGCCCTGCTTTGCTCATCTCTTGCCACGCCCCCTTCTACGGCTCTCGCCTTGCCGAATAGCCTGTAGACAACGTTATCAAGAACGTAAAATTTGATATTATTTCCCTCGCCAAGCTGTATTCCGAAAAAATGGGCGCATCGCTAGATTCAGGAAACATTACTCTATCGAATGACTACAAATGGTCTGTCGAATGAGCTCTGTCCAGCGTGGCTCAAGCACAAATCGAAAGGCCAGAAAGAGCAAACACATTATTGAGCTCTTTGAACATGTGCTATAATTTGAGTGCTGGCACTCTGAAGAAGGAGTTTTATTCAGCGTAGTGCAAGCGGAATAAGAAAAGAAAAACACATGTTTTCATATAATTCGATTTTATTTTGAATGTTACAGCGTTCTGAAGAGGTTTTTGAAAAACCGGAAAAGTGTTGAATGATCACCAGCACTCCCATGAAAATTTTCTTCCAGCGGATAAGTTCGCATTTTTATTTGCTCCCTCTTAATCACAATAAACCTATCAGAAACTAGATTCTGTCATGATTTTTGTCACTTTTTTATTTACTTGTAATAGTACGGTGGATGAATTAATTGTTTCCATCCTGATTTCTCGATTTTTCTCAATGTCAGTCGCTCCATTTGTGAGCGTGTGCTGTCACTATGTCACTCCGATAGAGCTGTTGATGTCAATTTTGATGTGTTAGTATTCCCGAAACAAAGCTTTTTAAAGCACCTTCGTGCACAGGGTGTGAAAATAGTTGTGATAATATTGTATTTTACTGATTTTGGCGCCACTTTTCCGTTTGGCAGCATAGATTCCCAGGCCTTAAGCTGAGGAAAAACTTTTCACAAGAAGTGCTATTGATCGTTCAAAAGCTCAAATTTTTAGCTAGTGCGACACGATGCTAGTTTTCAAGAAGTCTTTTCCATAACACTTTATAATTCAAAATAGAAATATTTCCTTACTTTAAGTGCTTTATTAAGACCACGCTCAAATTTCAATGGATCCTTTCATTATTATTTGAGTCAACATGTCATGTGGTCTGCTAAGGGATCTTGTACAGCCCGAGACACGTATTTCGTCCTTACAGACTCATCAGCCAGGTAGAACCCGTCGTCTGTCAATCTTTTTATCCACATGACAAGTTGGCTCAAATAATAATGAAAGGATCTATTGAACTTTAAGCGTGGTCTTAATAAACACTCGAAGGAAAGTTATAATATGATAAAAGTACTAGCCAGCTAACAATCGAGTGCGAAAACACTCTGTGTTAGGTAAAAATTTCACTTGACATAGAGTGTAAAACGTACGTCATCGACAACTCTCTATAGGGAGTGTAACGCTCCCGAGAGAACTGGCTATAAAAAGATCGACAGACGACGGGTTCTGCCCGGCTGATGAGTCTGTAAGGACGAAACACGTGTCTCGGGCTGTACAAGAGCCCTTACCAGACCACATGACATGTTGGCTCAAATAATAATGAAAGAATTATTTCTCACATCCACAGGGCACTTTCATTGTTATCATGCGTAAAATTTGCCGCTAGCACGACAAGCACATGGTCGTTTAGAGAAGATCTTCTATTATATGAGTCAATCGTTTTTTTTTCTGGAATTTCTTTTAGAACGGATAAACAATTCTCAATTGAATAGCGAGCTGCACTTCACATGCCTAACACGTCAGACCATCGATTGATCGTCCCGCCTCCTGCTTGAGAACTAGCAGATAAACAAGCTCGTCGAAAATTTGAAAGTCGCCTTATTTTCCCAATTGCACTGCAGTGAAACGGCCTCTCAAGGAAATAAGCACAACGATGGAATCACTGATACATAAGCTACTGAATAAATACTTAGCATAAAGAAAGAGCTTTGTCAGGTTGGCAGTAAAGCACGAATGATTTCCCTCTTACAGAGTCATCAAAGAAGATCTCTAAATAACTAGACAAAATTTTTGGTTTTTCGAAATTTGTGCAATCGAAGGAGTACTAGCACTTTAAGGAAAGAAATTTGCCCAGCGAAATTCAAATGAGGTAAAAAGGAAAATGTACGGTGCATATAAAACATGATTTTATTCTGCATGCTACAGTGCTATGAAAGGAATTTTTCAATAAAAGGTTAGGTGTAGCACTAGTAAGGATTCAAGCTTTCGAATGATTGCTAACATTTTTCATGAAAAGTTCTTACCCGGCGGAAGATATAAGCTTATAAATCTGTGTTACCTAGCGGATAAGTACCATTTCAGCATTGTCATCATGTGGCTTTTATTAACTATAATATTATTGTTGAATTTCTTGTTTGATTATGTTTTCGAACGTGCTTTATTTATTTGTCTATTTAAGTTGCGCTTAAATAGGGTTAGATTTTGAATCGCAAAATATGAACGCATGGCAGTATTTAAGTTGCGCAAGATCGATGGCAACTACCGACATTGTTAGAATCAATTGAAATTTTGGAACAGAAAGTGTCTTCAAAATCGTGGAACATTCCGAAAATACTGGAAAATCAAGGCCGTTCTCTAAAAAACCGTTCAAAATCTTCTGCTCCTGTGAAGATTCATAAGATTCGTTGTCAATTACAGCGAAATCCGTAGCGTGCGATGCGCAAAATGGAAGCTCAGTTTCAGCAAGTAGTGCGTCCGAAATATTGTCAAAAATAGTCTAACGCTGCGCAGCCAGAATATCTCTCCTGATCACATGTCTGGGCAAAAGGATGAAAGAAAAAAAATGGAATAGGATGGTGACGGAACGGGCGCCAGTAATGCAACGGGTTAAAGCACACGCTTCAGGATAGAGCGAGGTGTGGGTTCAAGAAAAGTTTCGCACACTACATCACTGGGTTTATCTGCAACATCATAGCCCCGCCTAGAAAGATTAAATAAAAAGAATTCTTTTTGAACATCCAATACCTAGAATCTGCCAGCGTGACTGAGTTAAATGTCGATACCGACTATCTGTGCCAAACCATTGACGGCTGGTTTCTGACAGATACTACGGTTGAAAAGAAAGTTTTGGGGCACTCTTATAAGAGTGAGATAACTCACCTCCATTTCATGGGAATATTACAGCTTCTTATCTATGATTTTCGCACTGGAGGCTTAGGTATTATTCGTCTTTATTTTCACCTTGTTACAAGCCTTTGTCATGTCTAACAATACGATAGAAGTTTGTTTTTATTGCATCACTTGGAAAGGGTCTTTCACAGAGAACACTAATCGATGAAATCTGCAGAGATGAAAGGGAAGGCACAACAAGCAAATCTGCTGCTGGGTACTGGTTTCAGCGCTTTACTGCTGGAAATCTTGACCTCGAAGACAAGACTCGTTCGGACGTGCAACAAATTTGAACAACTAATATTCAATTGCTGCTTCGAATGATGGACCCTCGTCGCGATCTGGCACCAAAGTTGATGTTTCTCAAACAGTGCTAGCTCATCATCAACTTAGCTTTGTCCACAAAAAGCCACGACAAAATGCGAACGAGCTCAATGAAGCTTAAGTCGCTATAAGAGTAGATATTTGTCGCCAGCTGTTCTACAGTCCATTGAATGACTGATTTTGGGAACGCATTGCGATTTCGTGATTTCGGACGAGAACTGGGTGTTTCGAACAGATCTGCAGCTTGGCTAACCGATAAAGAAGGTTATAGAAAATGATGGTCTTTATGATGAATAATAGTTATTGCTGCTTTTGTTTGAAAACCATGCATAAATTTTCATTTTTTCACACGTGCCCCAGAGCTCTCTTTATAACCTAGTAGATGCGTTAAAGCGTGGAAAGGGCGATGATAAAACGGGCACCAGTAGTGCAACGGTTTAGAAAGCGCGCTCCCTGAGAGAGTAAGATAAGTTTTGCCTGACGCAAAAGATTTGCACATCACTCTATATCACTGAGAAAAATGCCTTCCAAAGTTTACTGAGCGATTGATTTGTCGAGCTGGTGCTTGTTTGTCGAAGCTCTTCACTAACGAGAAAGTATTGCGTCATGGCTGAACCACTCCACATTTGCAAGAATCGACGCCAATTTCTCAAGAAGTATCCTCTCCCATTTCTTGTGCCTATCAGATACTATGTGTACGCATAGGACGACTGATTGCCAAAGCATGAGATTTTGCTCATTTTTAGTGAAGGATACAGTAATAGGAGGCGAGTGAGATGATATACGAAAAGCCAATATGAGGGAGGAAAAGAAAAACCACGTCAGAAACGAAAGAAGGAGAAACAATTAGCACAAGGGGTCAAGTCTTGTTGTGAGGTCCAAGAATCCTACACTTTATAGGGCTTACAATGCATCGAAATGAAAAATTGAATGGGCGTTGATAAGAACGCCACTGACGTGACACCGAGTTGAGACTCGCGCACACTGCATATTATAAGTTTTAAGTATCTTAGGAAATGCATATTTTGAGCCATAGGTCTAGTGCTATATAGGCGCCTATTTCGTCCTATTGGGACTCATCAGTAGCACCCTCCCTCGGTTCCGTCGATCCCTTGAGGTGAAACAATCCTCCAAAGGAACCGACGCCGAGTAAAATTAAGCACCCAAAGTAGGATGATGTTATTACCTGACTTTGTGGTGACCGGCAGTCGAGCTCACGGCTTTTAAAAATGAACTAAGCGCGGCGCCTATATAGCACTAGACCTATGGCTCAAAATATGCATATCCTTATCAGATTAAATCATTTTGAGCGGGTCTGTAAAAAAGCAGTCGATAGCAGAAGTATAGTTCATTTTGAAAGCCGTAAGCTCGACTGCCGGTCACCACAAAGTCAGGTAATAACATCATCCTACTTTGGGTGCTTGATTTTACTCGGCGTCGGTTCCTTTGGAGGATTGTTTCACCTCAAGGGATCGACGGAACCGAGGGAGGGTGCTACTGATGAGTCCCAATAGGACGAAATAGGCGCCTATATAGCACTAGACCTATGGCTCAAAATATGCATATCCTTATCTTAGGAAAGTTAGGAAAGTTGTTTGTGGAACGTCGTCAACTTCACACTTCCCACTATGTATAAACAAACTTAAACCTAATATTTGCAATTTCTATTGTAAAGTTTCATTCTATTTGTGTGGCGGATGACCTCTTTAGCGGCATATCTCACTTCTGCAAAAGTGATGAAAGCAATCAATCTACAAGTGCGAAGTGTTGTTTTTTATACTAAGTGATCAATTTCACTCCTTGAGCCCTTCAGGCGTCTGCGGTCGGGATATACAACCACCAAAGCGTTTGAAAGCGAACACTACTGTACCACACAAGAAAATGATTTGCCTGAAAGTGTAAATTGAAACAATTCTAACAATTCGTAATTATTATTTGAGCCAACATGTCATGTGGCCTGTTAAATAGGCTGACTTAACAAACCACATGGCATGTTGGCTCAAACAATAATTCCGATATGTGTTGAAATTTGAGCGTGATCTCAAGAAAACACTCGAAAAGAACGGTATAATCCTAACATTTTTGTCAGTGGGTACATATAGAATTTGTTCCACTTGATAAAACTACTTCACAACAAGGAGTGGCTTGGCCAATGAATTTCAAAGAACTCTTTACTTGCAAAAGCACCTAATTCAAGGTGGAATCATTCTGGAAATATCTCTTCCACTGGGTAAGTGATATTACAGCAGTGATCAAGGCAGTATATTAAGCTGGATAATTCTTTTAGGTTTTGTAAGTTGGCAAATACTCTGACTTGATACATATTAATTCTCGTTCTGTTTGCTTAGCTAATGTCAAATCGAAAGTACTTTTGAAGCTGCAGAATCACTGGTGTGGTTATGAGTTTTATGCACACCCTGGTGAAAGCTGAATAAGCCGATTCGTGTCTCAATATTTCCTCCTTGAAGCAGTTTTGTGATGTAGCAGTTTCGCTTTGTGATACATTCCGTGTAGCACTTTTGCATCGCAATATATGAATTGCCGAAAGACGATTACTTACCTTACAGTATATTTATTGCGCTTCTAGTACAAGCGTGTACAGAGTCAGCGAGTTTCAAACAGTGCCTTTACGAAACTGCTCATTGAATCTTTGAAAATGAGAAAAACAGCCTAGAAAACTAATCTTCATTTGAAGCTTCACGAGGTTGGTATCTTTTTCCCAATCGATTGTTCTTCTTTCCGGTCAATGGGTTTTCGCGTTTGCTTGTGGCTGACATTTCGGTGAATACGCTTTCTTCAGAGCCTGAACGTATTATTCGTTGTAGCTTTATTTATATGACTATATGCTGGAAAAGAGCGCATGTGGCGCAGTGGTTAGAGGTGCCCTGCGTCGCACACGAGGTAACTGGTTCGATCTCGCGCTCATGGCTCACCAAGCCATCCATCCCTCCGGGGTTGGTAAATTGGTACCAGACAGGTCTCAGACTTGTCTGGGAGGATAAGCAGCACTGACTCGGTTCAGCGGGAGGCCTCCGCGAGTCATTGTAAAGGCCAGATGTGCATTCAATCACTTCAAACGAACTTAAAAATTGAAGTCGAATGCATGGCGCATCCCTCAGGGATTGATCAACGCCGAGAGCTTTAGCCTTTATCCTTTATGCTGGAAAAAGGGAAGAAGAAATTGAAAATCTACGGTGTTGATAAGCGATAACTGATCCAGGGAAAACCTCTCCTTACAATACTACATTCAACACCGTAGATTTTCAATTTATTCTCTTCTTTTCCCTTACAGCATATAGTCATATAAATAATGCTACAACGAATAATACGTTCAGGCTCTGAAGAAGGCGTGTCCGCCGAAATGTCAGTCACAAACAAACGCGAGAGCCCATCGACCGGAAAGAAAAGCAATCGACTGGGGAAAAGGATACCAACCTTGTGAAGCTTCAAATGAAGTTTAGTTTTCTAAGCTTTTCTTCTCATTTGCAAAGTTTTATATTATTAATTCAAGAAAGTCGGTCTTTCGAGTTGTCCATTGAATGTCAAGTGCACATTACTATTTCATAGGTTAATTTTTTGAACAGTTGTTCGATCTTGGGATCATCTGGTATCATTGTGTTTCAAATTTAAATTTGTGATTGCAGCAGAAACTCGGTTTTCCACCAGTTGCAGGCTACAGTTTCATGTAAATCAGTGATATTCGAAAAAAGTAACCACTTTCGTATTCGTAAATACAGGAGAGAATGGTAAGCCATATGATAACCATTCAATGTTTTTTTCTGTTAGACATTTGATAGCTCCCTCACTGCTCGAATAAGAAGGCTGGCCACTGTTGCGACGCAGAAAAGAAATCATGCTGTGGGAAAATGTTATTGTTAACAATGAGTCTCTAATGCACTCATAAAATATTCTTTTGGTAAACGCTATAAGGCAACTACCTTTGCTCATTTGCTTGTGTTAGCTAATACTAATTAGAACATACAGCATGAATTATCAACGAAAAAAGTGATAATTTTGAAAGAAGCATTGAGAGGTAGTGAGGTTATGGATAAGATCGCAGCTTTTCAACGCGATTGGGGTAGAATATAAAATGGCAGCATTAGAGATGATTCTTTATCTAAAGAGGTGATTTACCTTACTCACGGCCAAGGGACACCTAATGCTTCCACACTAGACATGGGTCATCGCGGTTTAGGAAGGAATACTGATCAATTATAACGATGTTTGATAAAAAAACGGAACTGAGAGCTTTTTTGTCATCTAATACTTACAAAACGGAGCATTGGCTACCCTTACTTTGCAAATTCACGTGTTCTGGAGCTGAGGGTGATTTACTAAGATCAGCGACTGTGAGTCGTTACGTACGATTTTATAGGTTTTTCTGTTCATAAATATTAAGTCTTCGCATTACTTGGCACTGAAGAGATAAACACCAAGCATTTTGACCAGAATTAATCAGAATTGCTTATAAACACTATTCTCAATAAGCTTCGTTAGCCTGAGCACATTTCTACTATCTCTCAGGCAACAAGTCAATACCGCGCTAATAGAAAACTCGTCATTTTTGAATTCAAAAGAGGCTTTACTCCTCGAGCATATGATTGATGTCTTATAACTTCTTCTTTTTCCGGAAGTATTCCAGTGACGGGAAAGCTATGATACTTAAATGTTGACAAGCCATGACAATGCGTAGGACGATTCAGGAGATCCCAACCCAATTCGGTCAACTTCCTCTTTGCCAACCTGGCGGCATGCAACCTCGCCTAGTTTTAAAGCAAATAAGATTCAGCGACGACGACGTGAAAGGGCTTTCGCAGCGGCTCCGATGCTCACTGTAGCGCTTTGCAATGATAGTCGCCTTGGGTGAAAGCAAGTCCCAGTGAATCGGCCCCGGTCCGGTCCCAGAAGATGATGAGCATAGTTGGCACAAATCGATCTGGATGTGGAGTTGTAGCTTCTCGTTGACCTAGTGAAAATCGATTCGAACGACGTTGATTACCTGTACCCATTCACCGAGTTTTTCTCTCTTCCACCTCAAAATCTCATGACCAAACCAGGCTGTCAAGATCGAAATGGGCTGAAATGACGATCTGTACCAATAATGCAAGAACCCTTGCTCACGAATCCGCTGTAGAAGATCTATTGATTCAAGCAAGAACGACAAGGTACGACGTCATTGGCCTGGCTGAGACAAGAAGGCACCATCCTTTTCACGCTGTTTATGGCACTGGAGAACCGTGAACATCGATTCGTTTGAACAACTAACAACTCGTATCGGACGATTACGGTTGCAAGACGTGGTTCTATGCCGGCTTTAACAATCTTTGTTGCTTACGCATCAACATCAAGCTATGACGAAGACGGAGTCGAAGCGTTCTATATGAACCTCGAAAAATTCTTCAGAGAAGATCATACATTCATCAAGGTCATTGTGGGAGATTCAATGCAAAAAGTGGACTTAGAAGAACGTTTGAAGAACGTCACATTGAGACAAACGAACTGGAATGAAATGAGCAGGTTGAGAGGTTATCTGAGTTCATCATGACGACCCAAACCATCCATGGTAGCTCACAATTCCAAAAGCCTCACTCTGAGCGATGGACGTAAGAGTCTCCCAATGGAAAGTACCATAACGAAATAGTCCACATCTTAGTAAATCGAAGATTTTGCCCGATCGCTGTCGCTGTTGTTCCTAAGTTTTACACGGGATCAGACCATCGCCTCCTTCGCTCAACGTTCCGTTTTTCGCGGAGAGGAGAGAAAGCAGCTAAATTTAAACAACGAAGCCTTAGAACTATTATAAACTGGGATGTATTCTAATCATTAGTCAGCTCCTGGGAAGATATCGTTGTCGACAACATTGACAAAGAATAAGATCAACTCGTTAATATCTTCACGTTAGTGCGATGGAAGCCGAAAAACCTAAGGTCACGAAGAAACGCTTGTCTCCGTAAACACTCGAGCTGATACGTCAACGTGGAATCGCAATACAGGCAATCGAAACCTTACATCCGAACTTGCGAAACGCTGCAGAAGAGCGATCAAAGAAGACCTCAAAGATAGACGAGCAGCAGTTATGGCAGAACTGCAGAAGCTGGAAAAAGCATTTGCAAAGCCCAGTAAGACTTCGCCAACTACAAGACAAAGATGATTGCACTCCGATACCATAACAGGACACTTACACCTTCCAGAAGGGCTATGGAGAAAATCATCCACCAATACTAGTTGGATTTCTTCGCTAACCTTGTCGTTTTACCGTCATATAAATTGAAAGAGGACGAATATGTTGTCCCACCGGTCCTCCCTTTCAAAATCCGATATGCTATATCGTCGGTGAAAAACAGAACAACACCCGGTCCAGACAGGATTAGACCAGAACACCTGAAGAGCCCACCGCCATCTCATCAACACCTTGGCTCGGCTCTTCACTCGCTACCTGTCAGAATGCAAGGCTCCCATTCAGTTGAAAACCAGCAAGACCGTGCTGTTGTTCAAAAAAGAAGACGTTCACGACATAGGAAATCATCGTCCAATCCGCTTGCTATCCGCCTCTGTAAACTCTTCACTCGACTCATCCTAAGGAAGACTGATAGAACCTGGACAATTATTTCACACTGCGTTTTACTTACAGAAAAAATAAAACATTTCGCATTTAGAATGAGTAACTTCAACTTCACTGCGAATTATCTTGGTATGATATAGTAGAATTTTGATTATAAGCAAACTTTTGCCACGAAACAATAAATTACTGTTGCACGGAGGTACAACAGGGTGCAGATGGCCAGAGTGAAGATATCTGGAGAATTTGGAGTTTAACAAAGTACAAGTAATCGTCTTGAGAGCGCTCAACAAAAAAGAAACACGTGGGTCAGGTAAAATTCATATGCATATTGAGTGGGAAGACTCGCGATAATAAATTTCTCAGCAAAGAATAAGTATATAAGAAAGTACTCGCATTCCTAGAACGATCAAATAAAATGTTTTTATAGCTGGCAGGTTCCAGCTTGTTAAAGACACTAATAATTCGAATGTTGGAAGTTTTCGGTGAGTGTTATTTGCATGGTGAACATCGTCGTTCTTCATAAACCATTCACTATTTTCTAATTTAAAAGCAGTGTGAAATTTTCAATTGTGTATTGATTTGAAAGATTTCAAAACTGGAAGATTTGCGTCGCAATATCCGATTACAGAAGTGCAGAATGAAAATAGTGGATTATTTGACTATTATTTATATGTGGCAGAGAACAAAGGTGAATCGCTGATGACATAAAAAAGGAAAGATAATCATTATTGAAATATGACTGAATATATAAAGTGGCCTAGGATTGTCCAATGATACTTCGAAACATGACTTTTTTTGCATGGATGCGACTTTTTCCTATAAAAATTCGAGCTTTTAAAAAAAGCATCGGCGTTGCTTCCATGTTGCAGTCATGAATAATATTCGTAATTGAGTATAAGGGGATATTTAGGCTTATACACATAAGACAATAGTACGAACCTCTCCGCAACTCTATAGAAGTTTCAGCTCCTAAAGTGCAGTAGTAATAGAAAGTCCCTCCTAATTATCGATGAAATGAATATTGCAATGTGCAGTGAAATTTCCATTTCTGACGAACATCTCATTACTTTGTGATTGTTTCGGTTTTTTCAAACTATGAATAGCCTTTTCGAAGTGTCCCTTTTGAATTCCAACCTCTGCTATCATAAAATTTTTTTTTATTGAGAAAGGTCTGAATTCATTAAACAGTCATAACATTGTGAAAATTACGTGCTCCAATCATGAAGTCGACCGCACCGACTGTCGCGCACCTCTTATCAATGGCCGGCGTGAAAAAGTTAATTGACTGTACTACAAAAGCGTTAATTAGCTTTTCAAAAAGAGCAATTGAGTACTCCGTAGCGAACAACTTGTAAACATTATAGTGGTAATATTGTAGGAATAATATGTATAATAATGACGAGAGGTTATACAATGTTATGCAATAGAAATGAACGATTATTTTCCATACTCAAAAGGTACGAACAGTAAGAAATGAGTGCGACTGTGGCAGAGAGCGTTGTGTGACAATATGCTGTGTGACGAGGCGACGATACGATGAACTGGTTATGATTAGTATTGTGTAATAAGAGTGAAAGACAACAACAAAAATGTAACCAAAAGTAACAAGAATGCAGTATATGTGGTGGCATCGATTAAATGATTATGCAGTAACCGTATACGGTCAGGCTGGCGAAGGGACACTACCGTGCGGCGGAGCGCGGAATGTTTTTTAATGTGCCTCGTAAAGGTTTGCACCACGGGCTCTATTCAGCAGGCATGTTGGTACACAAAGGTCAAAGGATCAGCTGTACCATGTTAACCTGCATCGGGGCTGTGATTGGTGAATAAATATTGGATATCTTGCTCTTGGTGGTGGACAACGCATACCATATTGCGATGTGTTCCGCCACTGTGGAAAGTGATCTCGTGTCATAACAGTGAAGTTCTACGTAGCAAAACAATACACAACAACAACTTTGCGACCTTAAATAGAGACAGCAGCATGTTAGTTATCACACCAATCGTTGAACGAGTAGATTCAAAGTGGCGATTGCTTAACCAGTGGAGCGCCTGAGTGAAACGACAAAGAGAGCAGGAGGGCACTACTTTGAAGTGGTTAATGAACATTGTACCCAAAGGTCAGTTTGTCGGTCTGGCGTTGTAAGCTAAAGGAATGATAAAGTAGCAACAAAGAAGTTGCCATAATAGATCTCAATCAAGTTCCGTGTTCCAGATCTTGTTATTTTTGCCATTTTGCTAGTTGCAGTTAGTTAATCGCCAGTAGTTAGAGAATGATGAGGACTTTTTGGGTTGACAAGTAGAGAAGAGTTCTTTCTGAGTTTTTGCATATGCAAATTTTTCAGTTATATTTCGAAGACAGCACTAAATGCAAATTCAACATACATGCTTTCAAGTGATCCACTGCACTGACAAATTAGCACCCATGTGACCTACCAATTTATTGACGTTGATACAATAAACACCGGTCAAAAAATGCTTATCAAGTATATCATAGGAAATTTCAGTTTTCGCCGACAGTGGCACTTGCCGAAAAGAAATTCGATCCAAAAGGACCCAAGGCCAGCATTTGAAGCGCTCTGTTCACTACATCTAACCACATCTGCCTCGACCAATTTGCCATGACGATATTTGTGATCTACAGAGATTTTTTTTAGCAAAAACCGAGTTGTAAGAAGAACAGAACTGTTCAAACCGAAAGAGTTCCCGCAAATGATGTGTAATTTGTGTTTACAGGCGTGATAACCACTTTCATGTCCATTGGCTTATCACACGTTCCACCGGTCGCGTCACCAATACAGATCCCCGTCACCGTGTTTCCGACAACGATGCAGCGCGGTGGAGTCATTCCCCGTGCCATTTGCACTGCAAAAAAAAACTTGGAGACTCATAGAGGAACCTTCTTCTACTACAAAAAATTAATAACTGGAGTAAAATTTTTGAGATTTTATTTCCTACTAATCGTCTTTATAAAAGTCACCTGACACATTGAATACTATGAATATACACTATATGCTTTCCAGAAAAAGATATGACATAAACTTGTTCAAAATCTCGTCGATTTTAAGAACTTGATTTCAGAACGATTTTGCTTACTTTTTCGACATTTTGGGATATTTTCTATTTAGTATCTAGGAATTGTATGCTTTTTTTGAACGATAACAAGAGCACTTCCGACCCTCTAATTTCTGTAATATATTTCTTTGGAATGTTTTAAATAAACAACGATTAATGAACACTCACCCCTTTCCTTCAAAGTAATAGCAACTGCAGGGCATTCCATTGGTTCGTAGGTGATGTTAACAGTCGGTTGACCCAGAATGGTCAAGATTATAGAATCAGGTATTAGTGCACTACGAGCTTGATGTTCGAGAACATCAAATACCTGAGTAGTAAGATCTCATACTAGCCTGAAAAGTCTATTGAAAAGACTTTGAACCAAATCGAAATGAATAAAAAACCGACTTACAGTTCGCATCACAAGACGTTGTACAAATGTCCGAACACTTCCAATGTCTCTCGCAATACCAGGTACTTGTGCAGAAACACCAGAATCTCCAGTGTAAACCATTGCTACAGGTAAAGAAAACCCGCTGACTGTGAACGGACTGGACCTCGCTGCAACGTGATTTTTTTCTACTAAATAATTTGATCAGAATATTAAATCAAATTTTGTTGAGCCAATTTTCGTTCTTTGATTCGTATTACAGACGAATGCGGCCCATGTTAATCACTTTTCCCTGGTCGACAAACTCGCCATCTTTGCTTAGCTAATGACATCGATGTCTTCATAATACAAGCATCAGTCAGTAGAAACGGATATTGATAGATATGACAAGGCCGTCTGGATAGATTGGTCTCCAGCTCTAAGGAAAGTCACTGCTATGAGAAGCAATTGGTTTTTGAATGTTCCATTCACTCTCCAGCGAAATGAATATCTCCAAAATGATGTCAAATCGGGTCTATTAGTTGCGAAGCAACATGATACACGACCTAGTCTCTATAGAGTTGAGCAGAAGAAACGAGAGAGACACGCATTTAAGCGTATCGAAGATGCGTGAAGCGGGTGGAGAAGTATCTGACCCTCCGACGCAATTTTTCGACTTGACATGGTTATCCATTCTCCCAACGTATGCAACAGAATTTGGTGATTACTTAAGGCAGTATGGGGTTCCGATGCTAGGTGCACTGGCGTAGAACAACGAGGGCGAGTAGCCTTTAACCGTGCTTGAATTTCCACATGTCAAGCGACCTCAGCAGATCACATGATTCCGATGGTCCGGAAAGGTAGGAAGGGAGATATGGTACGCTAACGAATCCTAAAGCGTGGAGAATTCACTGAGTTGCTCTTCACACAATAGGATAAAAATGGAAATATCTTGGTGCTTGCAGACTCCACTCCGGACATTCAATAACGGGTGAAATTTTTCTACCAAATTTTCTGTCATTAGAAAGCTTTGGATAACGAAAATTTTGAATGCTGATGAATCTACCACATAGATTCATTTTGTATTTATCGAACTTCCGTCAATGATAGAAAAAACTATAAAACCATAACAAGCTTGTTAATCATTCCTTGAACTTTAGGCATAATTCCACATCCAAGCACCGTCGAAATGTATTTACCAGCAGAATAATTATTGGACCGATCGAAAATCGTGCATTTTCGTTTATGGCTTCCAAAATCTAGGCATAGAGATGACTGTAACTCCAAATGGAAAGAGCTTTTTCCATTTTTTGTTAAGGATCTTTTCATAGACTATCGCTTGATTTAGTAGACTCACGCTTCATGGGTTAGTAACATCAGCAAAATAGCAGTCTGCCCAGCACTTTGGACTTCCCTGCAGCTCTAGGGTTTTCCTAACTTGTTTGATTTGGAACGAAAACTTTGAAAACAAGTATTGTGACAAACTGTGCTTTTTTGAAGACATGATTTGGATTCCGCTTTTCATTCCCCATTCCGATATTGACTATTAAAAGTTCGACTTTCTCAAAGATAAAGCATCCGTCAACGAAAAACCGCCAGCGCCAGAAATGTTTTTTGCATGAAAAATCAAAAAAGAGATATTCATTAACGAAAACGGAGCACAACTTATGGATTTCTTATGACTTCCTTTTAATTAATTCCCAAGAATCAGAAATAGTATTTGATGGTTTTGTTACTCTCCTTGACTTCAACACACTTATTGCGCTTTTCTACATAATTTCCGAAGCTTTCAAAAGGACTAGGAGTGAGATGACATCAGAATTCGTCAATATGAAGGAGCAAAAAGGAAACCGTATTTGGATTGGTCGCAGAAAAAAGGAATTAAACTAAGTCATTAAGCCTTGTAAGAGACAAGGACGCTACTTTGTATAGCATTGGCAGTGCATGATGAGAAAGCAAAGTGGATATTGGAAGGAACACGAGTGGCGTAAGACTCAGCTGAGGTATTTTTCGTAGCATTTACAAACGCTCCAAGTTTCTCATCAAGGTGGATGTTTGTGAAACGCTATCGATTACTCGCAATTTTTTCACGATATGCAAACGATGCAAAAATTTAGTCATCGCACTTAAAGAGTACTGAAATCGCATTTCATTCGTTAATGACCGCAAACTCTTCGGTAGGATGTCTCTTTCCCTCATGTGTTCGAAAAGCGCCACCTGAATAATACAAAATGCAGTTTTTTCGTAAGCTGAGCAATCATTTTGACCCCCCATGCCGTATCTCTTAAATGTTTCAGAAATAAACTGAGCATTAGATATCATGCAATTTCTCTTATGTCAGACAGTAGGTATCATATCATGCGATTTCTCTTATGTCAGACAGTAGGTATCCTTTTGATTACCACGGCAGGCCGATATGGTTTTACAGTTCAAATGAATTTCTCTGACGACAGGAAAAGTCATTGCTTGGTTATATTGTCCACAAATCTAAGCTTTTATGTATTTGAGCGATTTCCAAAACGATGTTCTAAAGTGAATACCTTTGCTTGTTGTATAGAAACAAACGGCATAGTATTGGCTATGTCATTTCATGGCTTCAACTGTTAGAGCGATCGAAGAGGTGTCTACTAATATCAGTGGCCGTTCATTATTATTCCATTAGCTTGGAAATTAGAAGTGAAAGAATCTATTAGTCAGCTCACATATTTACTTTCGGAAAACGGCGGCTTAGGCATGTTTTTTTCAGAAAATCCTTTTTTCACATTTCTGCAAGCAAGGAGTAGTGGATATTTTTGAATCTCAGTTTAATTAAACTGGCAATTATAGTGGAAGGAAGTAGAGGTTCATTTCAATTCTGCTGTGTTAGCAAGAATACTCTGACTCGGAACGTAACAAATCTGTTTTGTCTTTTGGCGAACGAGAATTCGAAAGCACCGTCAGCTACAATATGTTTTTTTTGTACAGAAATGAAGCAAAAATAAAACAACGCCGTAAAATAGCAGTCTCGCGTTGTTTTAACTAATTTGCTGCAGGGGGGCAGTTTTGCTGCAGATTATGCAACATACTCTTTAGTGCAGTACTTCGCGGATTTCAACCTAGCCTTTTATAAAATCGTTTTATCAGAGTTCATTATCACAGGAATGGTTGACAGAGTCATTTTGTGTGAGTTACTGTGCAGTAAGCGTCAGGTCATTTCAGCATGGTTGGTGGTCATTACGAAAAGGCAGATTAGAGCACTATTTCATTCCAGCAGTCGTTGGGCACTCGATTCGCCTCAATGTGGCGGCTGTGAAGATCGCCAAAAAACAGTTGCTGTAGAACTCAACTGAAGTTGTTCTCAAAACGCAAGAGTTGCACTCATGTCTAACGAGAACGACGGGAAGCTGTAAAATTCTCAAGGCTGCAGCAATCGAATATGATGGTTTTCACTACATCCGTTACGATGAAGTGGTCTGAAGGTAGAAGTAAAGCAATTGATAGAAGTTTCTATATATATTTTAGTGGAAACACACAATTTTCACAAAATTCGTACGACGATGGTCAATTTAATTCAACACTCTCCAGAGAAATGATTTCTGTGGAAGCTTTTCAAAGCTCCGGAGAGGTTGATATGAGTGTTCTGATTATGACTAATTATTGTAATTTTGAAATTAGCAAAAATCATTTTCCTAGTCATTTCTATTTAGCTTATCTGTCTCGTTTCACCTGCCACCAGACCGTTCTGCATGGTCCTACTGCAGTAAATTTCTTCAAGAGGTGGCCAGTGGTGGCAGTGCTTTACTTTAAATCCACGTCTTCAGAACGTTTAAATTCTTGAGGGCATCTTGAAAACAGCATTGCTCGTGCAACACTTGCCTGTTTCACTGCCTAATACAACTTTGATGTTATGCTCTACACGCAAGCTTTCAGGGACGTCCGATTTTTTACCAACGATTCCTAACACTCAATATATTCTGAGAGAATGTTCGAGGCCTTTTGAAGGTAGGTACGTCGGTGGCTTACGCACCTTCCGGCGGCATCGCCCGCTTCATTAAAAACTACGCGCTCCACAATGAACCTCACTTTATAGCAAAGACAGAGAGTATGTAAGCCGAATCGTACGTAAATCACTGACGTACCAATCTCGAAAAGGCTGTTAACATTCTCACAGACTATACTAAAATTTTACAACGAAGTTTCCAAGCAGATGATGAGCTGGATTCGTAACATTTGAATTATATCGATATCGGAATCATATGTTCTTCACAGACATTTTGCTAAGCGGAGTAGAATCCTAGATTCAGTAACAAAAATTCGCACTCTACATGTGAATAGCGCCTTCGTGGTCTATCGATCGTCGCTATCGATCGACACTATTCGTGCAACCTAGCCGGAAAGAATTGCACAGCGTGTCTGAAGCTCAGTCTTAATGTTGCTGCTATAATGAAGTGGTCATATCAAAATTCAAGCATGGTGTTGAAATGGCCAAACTTACGCTATCAAATGGTCACTTATGATTTAAAAGAAGAACTCTGCCTTTGAGAAATACGCGTGCATAAAACGAAAATCTTATTCCTTTGCTACAGTGATGTAAGCGAGTGTTTCTGAAAAGCAAACACAGCCTTCGATTTTTCAATAGTGTGCTATTCAACGCCATCAGCCTGAGAAAAAAATTTTATCATGCTAAAAAAGAGCGAAATGCGAAAAAAATCGCGCAACATTTGTGAAACGTGATTTTATTTGAATGTTACAGCACTGTGAAGGGCTTTCTCAAAAACTAATGCTTGCAGTGGAACCTGAGATTTGAGTTTTCGAACAGTAATCGGAAGTGCATTGGAAAGTTAATGTTCAAATGGGAATTCTCTTTCACAATTTCCTGCCGGATAACAGATTAGAGTCGAACAATAGAGTGGACTCTATGAAAATGCAGGAGTCCGATTAGCAGACCAAACAAAGTTAGACGAAGTCATTGCAGCTAACAGAATCCATCTACATTCGCAAAATGAAGTAATTTATAGATCAGACCATCATCGTGAATGGTTGCACAAGGGAGAAATTAGTGGAATTTATGCTGAGACTCGCATTACCAACTAGGGAGGTAGAAATGCCGCCGAAGTATTCTAACACAGATACAAGTTTTGAAGTGCGAAATGCAGGTATGCTCAACGGTAGCGATCAAAACTTGAGAGTGAAGAGACTCTACATTGGCTGTTGATGAAATCCAGAAGGATTCTGTGACACCTCTATCGCAATAGTGTCACGTAAGTGCGATCACGTGGAGTCGAGACGACAATGATAAAAGAGTACTCCATCGTATAAGCGCGGAAGGAAGTACGAAAATTCTATACAAGTCAACGTTGAAGATCGGAGGCGCCATTCACGCTCCAAAATGTTGAAAATCAGGTGAGCTGCGCACGGAATGCATGAGTACAGCAACCGATAAACAAGAACCGTTAGGGATTGAATTCATCGCAGTGATTGCATTATATTATTATGTAATGTTTGGTCGTTTTATAACTCTTGGTACTAGAGCAATACAAACCAGATTTACTAACCAGATGTAATTGAAATTGCATGATTTTAATATCGTTCAATTGTGTATATCCTTGTGAACATTTTAGTATACAACTTGCCCATATTTGCTTCAAGATGGAGCCGTCTTCGGAACAGATTTGCCTGATACTCACTCACGAATGACACGTAGGGGAAATTTCTAGTGAGATGGCGTACAAGATAAAGGGAGTCTGAGGCGATGATACGGTCACAGAAAGGGCTACTAGCAAGTGATTCGCGAAAGTCAAAACTGGAGAGAATAGTCTGGAGGGCCAATCGCGTTCGCGCCGTCCACAAGAAGGTCCGTTATTCCTCTTTACTATTAGTTTCCTATACTCGGCATTCGCATGAGAATGTACGTGTATGACAAGCGAATTTAGTCCCATAACAGCTCCATATTGAAATAAATATGAGTATGTTGTATTTCAAAATTTGCAAGAAAATGCACAATTGAACGATAGCAGAATCATTCATTTTTAATCAATTCTGATGAATAAATTAGATGTTTATTACTCTAATGCTAAAACTTATAGAGCGATCTAATATTGTACTGGTGATCATTATTACTAGAGTGCTTTTGTTGCTTTCATCAATGTTGTCTTTTCCGATCAGTTTCTTTGTAATCAATCATAAGGGAATGACGGAACGGGTTGTTGATATCTATGCGACGGACTTCATAGTAGTTTATACACTACTCTGACTAATGGACTCCCAAGTAATTTGCCAGTTTGTTGCTGCTGTAATGCTACAAGAAATATAGGCTGAATGAAAACTGTCATTTCTAACGAATCACAGTCACTCTGAGTTTTCGCCGGCATTGACCATCAGAGCCTGGAAAGGTCAATTTGATTCGCAAATTATTAAATCAAAGGCCTTCATTACCCTAACAGAAAACGTAGAAGATTAATTTTTGGGTCGCATAGGAAAAACTTCATCTCAAAAACACTCACCGCTTAGATGTTTTAGGTCATTCAATTAATCATTGAAGACCTGCCACTTGGAGTCTATGATAATGTGAGACTGTACCTGGCTCAGGTCGGGAATATCAGCCTGAGATATGGTGCTAGGTCACGCGTTATTACGAGGCATTCCTCTTTGCGGTTCATTTATGGGCCTTTGCTATGTATCTTAAAGGTTTCCAAAGTTTTACGCGTAGATGTTTTCGATTCCTGTGCAAGGACCGTAAATTTAACGTCAAAAACTGCTCCTCCATGCTCCTGTTCCTTATGCGTTCCTTGTGGGGTTTTTGGGTCAGAGTTACGTTTCCCAGCTAGGTGCTCTTTCACGCGTATGCAGAGTGGTCTACCCGTTTCGCTCAATATATTCATCCCCGCATGCCTCGCAAGAGATCAAGTAAATTGTACCCGACCTCATGCAGTCGCCGTCGCTGCCGTTTGGGCAAGCTTTGCAATTGCTGGTTTCACAGAGGCGATCATACAGCCGGTTGTGGACTAATTGGCATTTTAGTGCTTTTGGTGGTATCTCGACTGCTGCTACGGAATTATCAAAACCTGTTCTTTTTAGGCAGCGTTGAATGGCTGCACTCACTTTGTTGGAAAGAAAAGGCAGGATGAATGGAAGTTTATACTCGCTAGACCTTCCGTATGGGGGCGCCAATTTCCTCTAAATTTAACTCGAGAAGCTCCTATCGTGTTGTAGCCATTAGAGATGGCTATTTTTCGCGCCAAGCTCAGGGACTCTACGCTTGTGTTCTTTTCCTGTGCACACATTAGCAGCTGTTCGAAACATGTTCTTTATAAGTGCGCATTTTGTGTGTGAGGGATGAGCGGATAGGTAGTGAACCAGGTCGTACTTTGCGTTGCAGGAGTTTCTAGAGAGGTTAACTTGAACGTTTGAAAATGGAAGCCTATTTGCCTTAGGTTTCTCACGGGTGAACGTTATGTACTCTGACTGGCTATTTAGCAACTCAAAACATTTGTCCATCTCCTCTTGCGTTGAGCAGACGACAAAACCATCATCAATATACCTACAGTAGAGTAATGGCCGGAGATCGATTATGGTGCCCCTGCTCTAGACATAAAAGCGATGGCAAGGGTCGCAGCTAGTCGTTGTTCCATTGCCAGTCCTCTGATCTGCGCAAAATAATTCCCAGACCATCTGAAGAATGAGCAGCATAAGCACTCTTTTAAGAGAGCCACGACCTGCGCATGGAGAAGCCATGCATTTTCGTAGTTCGTTCGTGCTCCGTTAGAAGCTCGCATATGGCTTGCATTGCGGACTCATTCGACACGTTTGTATAAAGAGCGGTTACGTCGAACGATTCCATTACGTACGCGTTGTTCGGAGACGCGTTGCGTAGACGATCCAAGAACATTTGGGCATTGGTAAGATGGGCTGAAATGTGTTTTAGTAGTTGGACTAGTATTAAATTTAAAAACCACCTTATTCTATCCGTTGGCCCGTCTACACAACTGATGATAGGTCTAACTTTGAATTTTGATGGATCAGTAGACGCAAGAAACATCAGTACATACCAACTTATGGGTCTTAATAAGTAAGTACAAGACGGGGCATGATGGTGGACTAAGTCTTAGTCGAGAAATAACGGAAGATTTCAAACCAGTCGAACTTGCTAATTTTACCCATTCACTATTCAACTTTCCATATTGTTTTTGAAATTCCTTATTGGATGATCGACGATGGAGCATAGTGTCCTCTAGATGTTTTTTCCCTAAGCTCGTGAAAGCCCTAAGAGTCTAACTAACATCAATAATGTGCCAGGAACATCAAGGATCACTGTGTTAGGAGGCATGACTCTCCCCGATAGTGCGCGCTCGCTCTTAGAAATGGGCCCAAGCTTCTCACCAGCGCAATCCATTTCTAAGGAAACCATGTGTAGTATCGCAAGCGAGTTGCAAGACCTTAAGATCGGCTCCGTTATAAAGCTACACTAGAACCACCCAACAGGCACGAACAGCAGGAAAATGTAGGGGCATTGCCAACACCTCCTTTTCCTCTACCGTTCTTCAGACAACAAGGCCCTAATAATAAAGTGGATATCAATTTTCGCATTTCGGGCGAAACTCCTAGAATCCTTAATCACTATCGCGCAAAAAGTCTAGCTCCAACCTAACATCAACGCAGAAAATCGGTATACGTCAGACACGGGAGCTAATAAAGTCTAAAACCATTCGACTATCAGTTAGTGATAAGGGAGGAGAGTTTGTGGTAGTCCCCATAAGTTGGATGTTGAGATAACTAAAAAAACACCTAGAGGACACTACACTCTATCGTCCATCATCCAATAAAGAATTTCAAAAACAATATCGAAAGTTGAATAGTGAATGGGTAAAAATAGCAAGTTCGGCTGATTTAAAATCCCGTTATTTCTCACTAAAACTTAGTCCACCATTCACGCCCCATCTTGTACTTACTTATCAAGACTCATAAGTTGGTATGTACTCACGATCTTGCGTCTACTGATCCATCAAAATTCAAAGTTAGACCCATCATCAGCTGTGTAGACGGGCCAACGGATAGAATAAGGTGGTTTTTTAAACGTAATACTAGTCCAACTACTAAAACACATTTCAGCCCATCTTACCAATGCCCAAATGTTCTTGGATCGTCTACGTAACGCGTCTCCGAACAACGCGTACGTAATGGAATCGTTCGACGTAACCGCTCTTTATACAAACGTGTCGAATGAGTCCGCAATGCAAGCCATATGCGAGCTTCTAACGGAGCACGAACGAACTACGAAAATGTATGGTTTCTCCATTCGGCAGGTCGTGGCTCTCTTAAAAGAGTGCTTATGCTGCTCATTCTTCAGATGGTCTGGGAATTATTTGCGCAGATCAGAGGACTGGCAATGGAACAACGACTAGCTCCGACCCTTGCCATCGCTTTTATGTCTAGAGCAGGGGCACCAATAATCGATCTCCGGCCATTACTCTACTGTAGGTATATTGATGATGGTTTTGTCGTCTGCTCAACGCAAGAGGAGATGGACAAATGTTTTGAGTTGCTAAATAGCCAGTCAGAGTACATAACGTTCACCCGTGAGAAACCTAAGGCAAATAGGCTTCCATTTTCAAACGTTCAAGTTAACCTCTCTAAAAACTCCTGCAACGCAAAGTCCTGGTTCACTACCTATCCGCTCATCCCTCACACACAAAATGCGCACTTATAAAGAACATGTTCGAACAGCTGCTAATGTGTGCACAGGAAAAGAACACAACGTAGAGTCCCTGAGCTTGGCGCGAAAAATAGCCATCTCTAATGGCTACAACACGATAGCAGATTCTCAAGTTAAATTTAGAGTAAATTTGGCGCCCCTGTACGGAAGGTCTAGCGAGTTTAAAGGTTCATTCATCTTGCCTTTTATTTCCGACAAAGTGAGTGCAGCCATTAAACGCTGCCTAAAAAGAACAGGTTTTGATAATTCCGTAGCAGTAGTCGAGATACCACCAAAAACACTAAAACGCTAATTAGTCCGCAACCGACTGTAAGATCGTCTCTGCGAAACCAATGACTGCAAAGCTTGCCCAAACGGCAGAGACGGCGACTTCATGAGGTCGGCTACAATTTCCCTGATCTCTCACGAGGCATGCGTGGATGAGTATATTGGCGAAACGGGTAGACCACTCTGCATCCGCGTAAAAGAGCACCTAGCTGGAAAACGTAACTCTGACCCAAAAACCCCACTAGGCACGCATAAGGAACAGAAGCATAGAGGAGCAGTTTTTGACGTTAAATTTACGGTCCTTGCACAGGAATCGAGAAAATCTACGCGTAAAACTTTGGAAACCTTTAAGATACATAGCAAAGGCCCATAAATGAACCGCAAAGAGGAATGCCTCGTAATAACGCGTGACCTAGCACCATACCTCAGGCTGATATTCCCGACCTGAGCCAGGTACAGTCTCACATTATCATAGACTCCAAGTGGCAGGTCTTCAATGATTAATTGAATGACCTAAAACATCTAAGCGGTGAGTGTTTTTGAGATGAAGTTTTTCCATGCGACTCAAAAATCAATCTCTTACGTTTTGTGTTGGGTTATGAAGGCCTTTGATTTAATAATTTGCGAATCAATTTGACCTTTCCAGGCTCTGAAGATGGCGAACCTTGCCGGAACGTAAGCCAACACGACTGTTGGAGCATTCGTGCTGCATTATTAACTGTATCGTTATATGCTTCGCTGATATTCAATAGATACTATTAATAACACCTCGGGCGGCTAAACAGAAGAAGATACAAATCATTTTCTTTTATTCTTGGAAGCGCCCTAGCCAAACCTGCTCCGCGTAAGATGCCACTTCATCAATAACTTCAAATAGTTTCTCTATTATTAGTGAACTTTAAGGGTTGGAACCTCACTGACAAAGAGAGTTCATTCTGTGGGTGTCAATCTTTCATTACTCACCTTTATTCAGTGCTACGAAAACATTTTATCGTGGTGATTGCGCCACTGAATATTAGCGGCTACGCCCTCTACGTAATTTTTTTAGCTGAATACCTTTATGACAGTTCCATGCGTCCAATCAAATTCCCACCTCTCCTTATCACTCCTATGTGTTCACATCTAGACGTCCAATGTGAAACGGGGACCTTGTGGCCAAATACTTCCTATGAGTATCCTCCTTCGTTTTGACCAGTGGAAGCAACCCTTCGCCACGTGATTTGTTCCGTATCTTCCGCCTAAGGCGTTTCAAACGAAAATTTTAAGCCCTTACTCTGCCCTTAGATATTGATAGGACCATTCTTTTTTCATACATAAGATTTCTGCGAATCGCTTATAGTTCCCGAATACAAGGAGGAAGGATCTTTGCGTTGCGAAGCAAGTCTGAGCGAATAGCGAATTGTGTCTAGATGAATATTGCCACTGAAAGGTTTTGAAAATGAGCAAAATGAAAGGATAGGTTGTGCACCGCTTCTATTGACGTATAATACCAAGAATTTTCCCGCTCTTAGGTGAACCGAATTGATTGGTATGACCACAGTGGCTCAATTTTGTAGTCAGAGGGATCTGACGAATAGGAATCGACGGATTTCTATCGCTTACTTTATTTAAGATCAATTGCTAAACTAAAGATATGACGTCAGTCGGAATGACCACTTCCAAATTGCAATAGTAATACAGCTAACTCAAATGTCTTTTGAAACAGTAGAGCCTATAGATATAGAGCTAAGGAGCGTACTACCTTCACATAATTGAAAAAGAATTGAGTGAACGACATATGCAATAAGAAATTTTGCTCCATATCGTGAAGAAATCACGGAGAATTAAAGGCGTCCCACATGCATCTACCATATTAACCACAAATCGTTTGTACTTCAACAATTTTCCTATTAGATAGTAGAAGAACTTATTTGCCACTTCTCACAATTGCTATACTGAAAAGGCCGGCTTGAGAATGTCTACAGGAGAGTTAGAACGGATGGCTCCCGGGTTTCCATTTGAGTTACATGACAGATGCAGTAAACATAAGAAGGTGTATCTTAATTTCAGTAACGGGAGAAGTACAACACGAGCAAACTAGTTCTGCTCTGGCTGTTCCACAAATGACAAACCAAAAGCACCGTCAGAGCTGTAGTTATAAAATATTTTATGAGCCCCGTTCGGACTAAGTAAGCACTCCGCCTTTTAAAAGTTCCGCGTTCTACCAATTGGTAACGTAGCGGTTCCGTGTTGATTCAGCCGAACTATTGAGCAAAAACAGCTTTGCTGCAGCATTATTGAACTGTGAATACGAAATTGCACTAAGTCGGAAGATTCTATAATTTTCTATCTAATTTCTCCATGCCATACCTCTTAGGCGATAAAAAAACGCGCGCTTAGTGTGAAATCAACTTTACTTTCGCTTTATGATGCTTCAAGAAGGCATTTTAAATGACCAAGTACACTACTAGAGTTACCGGGCTCTAAATATTGCAGAATACAGAAAACGATTGCAAAAAATCTGAGCACAAACTTAAAAAAGTGTGCGCTAGATGTGAAACTTGACCTTATCTTTCGCTGTTGCAATGCTCTAAGGAGGCTTCAAAAAACTGTAGTATTGAAAAGGAACTGCTCAAATGATTACTGAATGTCTGAGGAAAAGCGGGAACACTAAGTCTACAAATGGTTGAATAATGCTTCCCAATAACCAAAAATATTTTTTTTATCGGAGATTATGTGAACAGGGGTGTTTCCCGGCGTTTATGTGCATTGCTGTGTTATTAATACTACTTTGCTAGCAGGGGTACTTCACCATAGTCGACCCATATCAATGCGACGGCCGTGGTAGACATTGCTATAAAATCAAAACTATGAAAACTCAACTCAGGCCACGGTGACTTTGTAGAAGATGAAACCGCCGGAATGATAGCCATAAGTTGGATAAAAACTTTACGTTGATCATCATTAAGAAAATATTAACAATTTCCAATGAGATTAAATACGGATCGCAAGTGAAGGTTATTTTGTTATTTTCAGAATAGTACGGTGCAAAACATTGACAAGCTTTGCTACATGATTTCAGCCGCTCATACGCACCAGGTGGTGCTCCCTTACATAAATAACCGTTCATTATCACTGCAACATTTTAAATATTAATTTTTACAGGAATACAACAGTTAGTTGACAGAACTAGTGTCAGAAGACGATGCTTCTGCCGTGTTACTTTAAGCTTTCATCCAGTGTTGCATAGGTGAGAAATGACATTTGTCGCCTAAGCTTCCAAATCTTAATATGAGCAGTATTAAATAATGATGAAATCGAATATTTCTTTTAGATTCAGTGTTTTAACGAGAGCTCATCAACGCGGAACATGAAAAATTACGCTTTTTCTGCCCGAGTAAGACAGAGGCAAACCGAAATACAGTCAGCCACGTCCAAAACGTTATCTTTTTAATGAGAATTATGAAAGTTGAATATAGCTGAATAAGGGTTTTTGCGTCGTAATAACTGAATTGCAAAGCGGCGAGCAGAATCGCAGTGGCGTTCTCCTTTCTCATTCAATAGACTACTATGTCAGTTAGAGAATTTTAGCCAATCAGAAAAGAGCAGCACCGCTGGTTTCTCAAATAGGTGAAGTAAATGTTTACGTTTGATGCTGAAGAGCTCAAAATTAAAACACACTGCTGTTTATCAACAGAAGAACCTTTATAAGAGGTTCATTCATGATATCTCATTCTTTGCGTAACGATAGGATATCTTTGACGCGTAAAATTTATCTATAATTACCACAAACCACGTTTGGCGTCCAACGGACGCGACAATATTTCAGGAGTGAATTGTATCTTCTTTTTGCTCTTGAACAGTTCTGTGAGCAAATGAAGCTTATTGAGTGTAACACATTTTCATTTTTGCTGGTACAACGTAGTGAAAGTTGAAACGTTTGCGTATCATACTTGCTTGATACACGTGCTCTCTTAGAAGCCAAACCATTCAGAACTTAACATTTCATTGTTTTTTATATCTATAATCGTTCTCTGCAAGTTTTTTTGTCATTAGTTGTGAAGCTCTAATGGCAGTGAGCAATTCTCGCTTGGGATCTTCTGCATACCACCTTTGCATACTCAGTACCCTAAAATAAATGTATTTTCTCGGATTGTAAGAAAAGAAGAGCTTTTTTCGGAAATTTCTAGTTGCAGAATTGTCGATAACATTGCAATAGATGACATATCGCATTGTAGTACTTTGCATTACTTTGACTATTTATCAACCAAGTTGTTCACGAGTTTATTGATGCTCTAATGCTACAGTAGATGTCCATAGAATGAAAAGATTTGTGTCTATAGATCGCAATAGAAATTCAGTTTCCGCTGACAATGGCAGATGCTGCAAAGAAGTTTGAGCGGAACGGACCCGATGCCAATATTTCGAACAGCTCTGTTCGCTAACACTTTGCCACATCGTTCTTGACCAGTTCGCCATGATGATGTTTGTGGTCTACACAATTTTTTCTCTTCAGAAGACGAGACTCGCTCAAAAATAGAAAGCTGTTCAAACCGAGATAGTTCCTCCAACTGTCAAGTGCTGCGGAGGAATAGGCGTAATCGCCATGGCTTTATTACATTCCATCATCTGCCCCACCGCCATCATTTTGCAAATTCCCGCCACCGTGTTGCTGACAATAATACATTTATTGTCCATCCTGTCTTCTGTAAGAAATCATGAATCTCAGAAAGACACCTTCCAAAGCTGAGAATAACCAAATAAAGTGAGAATGCTAAGACAATTACGAGCTATCATTTTTCTTTCATACTGGCAAAATCTTCTGAATCATCAGTTGATACGTAGATCATCATGTCATTTTTACACAAGAAAAAGACGTAGGAAAACCATTGCAAAAAATATCACTAATTTCAGAGGTTCCAGCATAAATGCTACTATGTCATTTCCCTCTAATTCGAGTATAAATTCCAGTAATTTTTCAGAAATTTTTTGTTTTTCAAAACGTAAGCAATCACAGTTCTGCTTTTTCGATGCCTGATATATTTCCTTAAATTCATCAAAGCAGTCAATCAATACGGAACACAAACGCATATCCGTGTCTGGCTTGAGAGCAACTTTCTTGCATTCAAGTGGTTCGTAAGCGATATTCACAGTAAGTTGACCCAAAATGGCAGCTATCACAGCATCAGATAGAAGTACGCTACGAGCTTGGCTTTCGAGAACGTCAAAGACCTGAAGAGAGAGGTTTTTGGCATAATTCAAAAAGTTTATTTTGCATTACATCCAATGAATGAATTTATGTGAAGCTGTGTAAGTCATGTTAGCAATAAGAGGCTGGGGAAATGTGTAGAAATGTGGTGCGCACCTCTCGCACTTTCCAAAAATGGCGAAAAAGAAAAAACACTCGAAGTATAAGAGTTAACAACTTACTGCCTGCATCACAAGACGTCTGACTAATGTCTGAGCTCCTCCTTTGTTACTTGCAATGCCAGAAACCTGACTAGAAACTGTGGCTTCTCCAGTGTAGACCATCGCAACAGGCAAAGTGAAGCCGGTGACGGTGAAGATCCGAGTGTTCGCTGCAGGAAAGCTTCGTTACTTTTTGACTAGTTAAACACTAATAATTATATTATTCAATATTCTTATCTTTCTCGAACGGTGGTTTAAACTAGTGGTCCCTTCACTAAAAGCCTCGGAATACCAGGTAGACTACACAACATGTAACATATACTCTCGTTCAGATGTGGGTTCATGAACTTCTATCTCAATGAAAGTATTTCTGCTTTTACAAAAATTTTGGTACTGTAATTATTTTTGCTTTCATAGAAATTTTCTGTTCTTTACCTTGACCTGCAGGCATAACTCCACACCCCAGCACTGTTGAGATTATGGCTATCAGTGAAATCATGAAAGGATTGCACAGAGGGTTTGCCATTTATGTAGGAATATTGATTTTTATCGCCAAAAATCTAAACAATCAAAGTAGACTTAGCTAAAACCAAATTGCCCATTTTTGCATCAGTTCAATTACAAGATAAAAGCGAACTTGTCACTCAGCCCCATATGTGGATGACGCCGGCGTGGAAGTTCCTCCACTTCTCAAAGTACTTTAGTCATTTCTTATGCGCTCAGTTTTGGGCGAGACCTTTCGATGTAAGTTTCGCGATATAATCTCCAGAGAACAGAAGAATTGGCTGAGAAGGAATGCATGCCAAATTTTCAAAGAAAATTGGGTCAATGAAAATACCTTTCAACCCACTCCAGACCACGGTAGAAATCGCCGCATGCAGCTCGATTCGCATATGACGCGCGAAATTTGATAATAAGTTAAAATTTTTTCTCTTTTATGGAATAATTCTAGATTTCCTGCAATGATTTGATACTTCTCGATTATCTCCACAAATCTGTATGCTTTTGGAGTAGATATAACTCTTATGTGTGTTATAGAGGCTCTGGATAACCAGGGCGCCCCTACTCGGTACATAATGATCCTTCGTGAGCTTTATAAAGATTTCACGACCAGAATATCTCCATTCTACAACAATATCACCATTGAAGTAAGAAGAGGGGTTCGACAAGGCGATACAATATCGCCAAAACTATTCACTGCCACCCTACAAAACGTCATGCGAACATTAGAATGGGACGAAATGGGAGTGAAAATTGACGGTCGACAGTTAAACCATCTTCGCTTTGCTGACGATATCGTTCTCATAACACCAAACATCAGCCAAGCGGAACGAATGTTGACTGATTTCGACAACGCCTGTGGAAAGATCGGTTTTCAACTGAATCTAACGAAAACAATGTTCATGAGGAACGGATGGGTTTCTAATGCCCCATTCACGCTCAACGGAACGACAATTTCCGAATGCTCCAGTTACATCTATCTAGGTCGTGAAATCAACATGATGAACGACCTAGCCCCAGAGTTGAGCAGGAGGAAACGAGCGGCTTGGGGAACGTTTAAGAGCATCGAAGATGTAGTGAAGAGGACAAAGAACATCCGACTCCGTGCCCACCTTTTCGACTCGACAATTATCCCTGCCCTAACGTATGCAGCAGAAACCTGGTCGCTACGTAAGCAGGATGAAAGATCACTTGCCGTTATCGAACGCGCAGTCGAAAGGTCGATGCTAGGAGTATCCCGTATTTCGCAAATGAGACAAAGGATCCGAACTTCCGACCTACGTCAACGATCGAAAATCAGAGACGCCGTTCTACACGCCAGGATATCGAAAATAAGGTGGGCCGGACACGTGATGCGCTTCAACGACAACCGATGGACGAGAGCCGTTACCGACTGGATTCCTCGGGACGTCAAGCGCTCTAAAGGAGACCACTGACCCGTTGGTCCGATTTCTTCACGAAAGCGATGGAAGAAAGATATGATGCTCAGCGAATTCCTAGAGCAAGGAGGACCCACTGGGCTACTCTTGCACGCGATAGGGAAAAATGGAAGAGTTGCTGGTACCCGCTCGAGTCACTCGACGATCAACGGGACGACAGGTGATAAAGGTGATGTGTGGCTAAGAAGCTCCCACACATTACGCATTCTACTGTTCTTATAATTCTCCCGTATTATATAAGTTGTACAAAGAAAATCGTGGTATGAATCTCTCAGATCAATGTGTATCATTATATGCAATACTCAAAAGATATCGTAATAACTGAAATCAGAAAGCAATGGATAATTTCAAAAAAAAGGAGAATGTTTGAAGTCTATACGAAGTTGGTACCCAAGGCCATACACACGTGTTTCGGAGGTCGCGCCCTCCTCGTCCGGCACAGTGTACTATGACACTGTGCCATCACCACTTCACAGTCGATGGATCTCGACTGGTGGAACATGCCGATGTCATGTACCATTTTGTTCTACCAACCGAGATCCATCTACTGTGAAGTGCTCATGACACATTGTCAATGTACACTGTGCCGTCACCACATACGCCTCCCTTTGCTAGAGTGCAGAGCTTAATGTGGGGGTGGGTCACTGACGAGAAGGACGAGACCTTCGAAACACATGTGTATGGCCCTGGCGTTTTAACCTCGCTTAAACTTCAAACATCCTTTTTTTTTTCGAAAATATTTTGAGCGTGTATTTGCCATTAAGCAATAGATAGTTCGTCAAAAATGATGTTTCACAGTGGATGCGATGCCAGGTCGCTAACAAAAAAGCGTAGAAAACCTTTTCGGGACCATGCTTTTTTCACAGGAGAAGCTTTTAAGCCAGAGACTCAGTACTCATCAGATAGCTCAATTCTAGACAATCACAGTAGTTATCTGGCTTTGGAAAAATATATTATATGTATACTGCGCTGGTACAACAGGAGTGAAGTACTTTGTGAATAGCTTTTCATGCAAAGTTTGAAAGCCATTTGCTGGCATAAATCATGGCAATTCTAAAATCAAATCTTCACATCAAAAAGCTCTTCGTGGGTTGCTGTAAGAGTATAAAGAGACTTACATTTCACTCTCAAAGATTCTTATATATACATATATATATTATATATATATATAATATATATATATATATATATATATATACATGCTCACGGTAAAAGGTGTCGCAAAAATTTGAACATTTTCTTGCAACAGAGGAGAAGTTTCTGAATAAATATTGAAAATTGTTTTCCCTCTGATAGTGCTACGCGCAGTGATTTCTCCTGCCATTCCGAAAATACGCGATTTCACTAGTGAAAAAGAGTGATGCGCAAAACATTCGCGTTAGCTGGAATTCGAACCCAGATTTCACCCTATCCGGACGCGCGTGCTGAACAGCTGCACTACCGACACCCGTTTTGACATCACTCTTACCACAATAAAAAGCATTTGTCAGCAGCCAACTGTCAGCGTTTCTGGCGAGGGCACTCACTATTGACATTGAACCCAGTTATGCTGACAGATACTGAACATCAATAATCAATCAGGAATCATTTTATTTGACCGCCTTAGCGGTGATAAGATGTTTAAATTTACTCAATGAGAAAAAGTGATATTTGGTATATTGTAACATCTTACCACTGCCAAAAGTGGTCAAATAAAATGAATTCAGATGGAGTTTTGTTACTTATTAACAAAACCTCTCACCGTTCTGGATGGATTTATAATTTAGGGGTATTTATAGAAAAGAAATTCTTTTATCATTATTCGAGCCAACATGTCATGTGGTCTGGTAAGGGCTCTTGTACAGCCCGAGACACGTGTTTCGTCCTTACAGACTCATCAGCCGGGCAGAACCCGTCGTCTGTTGATCGTTTCATAGCCAGTTCTCTCGGGAGCGTCACACTCCTTATATATAGTTATCGACGACGTTCGCTTTACACTCTATGCAGGTGAAACATCCACCTAACACCGAGTGTTGTGCACTCAATTGCTCATTGGCTGGTACTTTTGTCAATAATTATACACTTTATCTTTTTATGTACCTGTACAAGAACCCTTACAGACCACATGACATGTTGCTCAAATAATGATGAAAGGACATATTGAAATTTGAGCGTGGTCTAAACAAAGCGCTCGAGATAAAGGTATAATTATGACAAAAGTACCAGCCAATGAGCAATCGAGTGCGCAACACTCGGTGGTTAGGTGAATGTTTCACCTGGACATAGAGTATAAAGCGAACGTCGTCGATAACTATATATAAGGAGTGTGACGCTCCCGAGAGAACTGGCTATGAAAAGATCGACAGACGACGGGTTCTGCCCGGCTGATGAGTCTGTAAGGACGAAACACGTGTCTCGGGCTGGTACAAGAGCCCTTACCAGACCACATGACATGTTGGCTCAAATAATGATGAAAGGATATATTGAAATTTGAGCGTGGTCTAAACAAAGCACTTCGGGATAAAGAAAAGAAATTGTTTTTGTTGTTCTATAGATACATGGCTATTAATTTTCACTTTATTTAACAAATAAACATGCTTTAAATTTCAAAAAATTGGCTAACTAATTGGAGCACAAAAAACGCAATCTTTTCGTCACCCTCACAGCACTCCATGAAGTCTTTTTAAATTCAAGCAGAAACTTGAAATTATTCTGATTCTTCTGTCGAAAGTTTAACTAATCGTCACTAAATATTCATCAAAAGCACGCTCAAAGGCAGCGATGGACATAGAAAACGTTAAAACTTCTTTTTTCCTTGTTGCAAACGACACATTCCAAAGACTTTTATGAAGAAATTTAGTAATAGAACTGCCCATCTCAAGCTATCCGAAAAATTTAGAAATTTTAATGGAATATTATGTTCAGAAAAAAAAGTCAAATAAGTACAAGCCTGGACGACACATATTCACTCCGCAGAACGGATCGTATTCTTCTCTCCTTATTACAGCACATGGAAGAAGCCTTTTAATGAAGAAAGCTTACTATTCGAATGTAGAGTTTTGAGCTGTCCATAATAAGATCACTTAAAATCTTAATGAACGGCGAGTAAGCCACAAAAGGCAGGTGTCACGTTAGTATAATCGCTAGGAAAGGAAAACGCCGAAGCGAAATATTTCATCGTCGTTACTACAGCGTAACAAAAATCTTTGCTTGAAAATCAAGCTTACAGTTGATACGCCGTTTTCAAACTATTAAATGACTTTTGGGAAAACTTTTGTAAAAAGCCTTGTCTGATGAAAAGTTCACCAAACACAGTGCAAAATTACACTATACTCATTGGGGAAAAAAAACAAGATCGCTTATTGCTACATTCACTAAAAAAAAACTTTCGGAAATTAACACAGTATTCGAACCACAACTCTTACAACTTACGAAAATACTACTGACTTTAGTGAAGATCTTGGTCTGGTATTCCAATTTCTTCGGCTATCGAATGACTCTACTGAAAATTCTGTGCTTGACGAGAAGCCATACAAAGACGCTGTGTACCATCAATGGTACTCGTGATACTGAAAGAGTTTGAAAAAAGTTTTGGTTAATACAGCTGACTCTCACGTATACTGCTTGAATTCAATCACCACCATCTGATTTGTGATTCCAACGATATAAATCCATGACTTTTTGCACAAATAAAAATTCACATCAAATAAGCACTGATGTTATAATCTTATTTCAAAGGAAATCTGTATAAGTAAGATATCGAATTCAAAAGATGTAGCACAATTTTGGTGCGGAAAGTTCTTGGGTACTTTCACGCTACCTGGGACAAATGACAAGCAAACAGTCCATTTTGCTGGACAAAAGCTTTTCTTTGGGAGTGTTTACAATCATTTGAAATTCGAATCTTTGGGTAGTGCGCTACGTGGTTTTTTTTTCGAAAAAAGCATTTTTATAACTCTGTGACATAGAGCAGATACTTGTGACAATCTACTATATCACACAACGCATCATTTCTCTCAGAGTACACAACTGCTTCCGGGAACTATGACTATGACCATTAAATAGCATACGTTTCAATGACTAAAACTGCAACGTTTTTCCTGTAGAGAACCGTTTCACTACAGAGTAGTAACAGGAAAATAAAGATGGCGTTTTACATACGCGGTGCTGTTTTTACGATTAGCGTGTGGGCTGGCAGTAGGCAGAGGATGCTAACCGTGAATTCACTTACGGCCAACTGCATCGGTGTCGCGGTTGAACGCCCTATGTCGGAGTTGAAAAATTGCTATTGGAATTCGAATCTTTCAATTCACTCGAAAGAATCTGCAGTCAAAACTTGTGACTCGATCATAAAAGATTTCCTCTACACATTCATGTGCTTGTTGTGTTTCCAGCGGAGTGGATAGTGAGAACACCCGGTCGATGTTACACTTTTTTATTTGTCCCTGTATAACATAAGAAAACCAGTGTTTGGCGACGAATTTCTAGGAAGCCCGAACTACGTCAGTTGAGCCTCGATTCCCTCATGAACAGCTTTCATATAATACGCCTGTAAAATTCCTTGTCAATAAAGAGGTCAAATGATTGAAAAAACAAAAACGTATACGAAATTTCAATGCACGTCACTGAAACATGAAGGAAATTGGATAGCATTGACCCCTAAGGTACAGCTAAAAAAATCGATGCACGCAGAGCGAACTGAGCGACTTTCTTTGTTTGATAAAGGGTTTTTGTTTATCTTCCAAAAATTTTTGCATTTCTTCTATTACTTTGATAGAGCAAGATTTTCTCCACTCGCACATATGATTTATATGTGCAGGAACTGTGTAGAGAAAATGCTGGTTTACTGTGCAATCTTACTGGATTTAGCATTCAGTGAGTTGCTAATGCACTGTACAAATAAATCACAAAGAATTTTTCAATTTTGATCTTCTCTAGCTTTGTTCAAGACCCAAAACCATCCCATAGAAAAATGGAGAACAGTAAGTAATTTATGGTTCATCGATACCAGTTCATTACACAATAATATTGCGATATGCGATAGCTTTCACCATAACCAATTCTATATCAATTATCCGCTTGTTTCAAATTATTCAGAGTCCACGCATGTGTGAAAAAGTTGAGAACTTATAGACAAGTGAGAATTCTGAGCGGAAAGGGACACTATTGTTCGAATAACGGGCTTGGAACATCGGCATTATGCAAACCATTGGTCAGGAATAACTGTCTCCAAGTATTCTCGGTACTCACCCCCCACATTTACCTCTCCATAGACCTTTATCAGAGGTGTTTTAAATGCAGAAATGTGCTTTCAAGTTGCGTGCTCCAGACAGGCGATACGAATGCATAATAAGGATTGAAAGTTTGTTTATCTTTCCTCACAAGGACGTGGTATCACTGCTGAAAAATGAAGGATTTCAAAGAACTAGTCCCTTTTCATATAAAAAACCTTCATAAAGGATTAAATTGTAAAATTCCATTCTTTATGTAACGACAAGATACCTTTGGCGTATGAACTCTACTTTGATTATCAGTGAACCACTATGATGTCCAAGCGGCAGGGTAAAATTTTAGGCGTGAAATGCAATCTTTTATTGGATCTTACGGTCTTCTACGATAGACTTTGAGAAAAGTAGGTTATACCATTAGAATTCTCGTGATACAGGCTATCCAATGACTAGTAAAACTTTGGTGAAGAGTCATATCAAAGCCCCAGCCGAACAAATGTAACAAATTGAGTGTGAAACATAATTCTAATTTAGCTGATACAACGTAAGAAAATGTTTTTTTTTCCAACCAAAGATCAAACGAATCATTGAAATCGCAGAGATTTAAGCTTCTGAATGATGAAGTGTCTGAGAAAAAGTCTTGTCCACTGAGAAAGGCCTTCAAACATTCGTGCACGTCAGCTGGTACACGTCGTTTCTTTATGGTTAGAATCAACAATACGAAGAAGATACTGGGAAAGGGTGTCAGAATTGGCCGAGAGAAAACAAGTGGATTTAGATGTCTATCTGGAGCACAAGGATCTTATAACATAGGATTGGCAGTACAACGACATGAGAACGCATGTTAGGCTCTTAAAGTGTTAGTTAGGTGACGCTATAACTGAGACGATTCTTATCAACGGTCCAACATTCTTCTCATCAACTTCTCATCAAGTAGATGCTTATAAAACCCTCGATTCTAAGCACTTTCTGCCAGACGGGCATAGAAACATAATTACTTGAGAGTACCTTATTATACGAATCTCAGTTGTGTAACAATCACAAATTCTCCATAGTACGAAGTTTTGAGGCTTTTCCACCAGGGGCTGCTGACATACTATTTTGGTAGAATTGTAACAGAAAATGAAAGAATAATAAAAATTGCTTCTCAAAACTCGATTGAGTATGATTTCAGTTTATATGCTAGTGGAGGAGCAGAAATCAGTTTTCAGTTCATAGGGTGGGTCAGCACACTTTAGAGTGAACGTTTGAATTTCAGGAAAGAAAAAATCTTGAGTGGTGACTGCACCTCCAAGGAACTGGAAAATTCTCGGCAAACATATCTTTCACTAAGACAAGTCTCATCTCAGTAGTGATCGATGTAAAGTAATAATTTCTGTTTTTCTTTGTCGGCAATGATAAAGTAAAGGCAACCGCCAGCACTGCAAATTTATCGCCTGTGTTATGCTTTTTACGAACGATGATTGGAGCTGAATAAGTAGTTCCGTGTTGCATTAGTTCCGTGTTTCAATTAGATGTGTAGTTCCGTATTTTTGTCGCCCTTTGTGTCGTCTTAGTTCAATCATTGAGCGGTGGAAAGTTCTGCGGTATTCTTTCCTGCACTCTTGGTATAATGTTTAAGCAGATTGCAAATTTTGGAACGCTGCTTCTGTAAAACTATTAGCTGAAGATCATTTGAACCAGCAACTGCTTCACAGCATGATTTATGTGGACTGAAGCCACCTGCATTTTCCGTCGTCTCGTCGATCGTTGAGTGACTTGAACGAGCATCAGTGAGCCTTCCATTTGCTATAATTACGTGAAGAGTGTCCTGTGCGTCTGCTAGCCAAATCATTCTTTCAGGCCTTTTGTTGGGAAAATCAGAACATTGGATCGGTGCTTTTTACTGTTGTTCGTCACATTCTCGACATTTCGAAGAGTCCTCCCACATGCTCATACTACAGGAATGTCAAAAACGGCGTGTTAGAATTGACGTTGTCTCAAACAGATAAGGATTTCTTGAAGTCTCTCAAATAGCATTTCCGTCGTTCTATGACCGCTGAAACTATTATCAATATCAATGAAAATCAAGTTTGACACACGAACTGCCATGTTTCCTACTTGAATCATCAGATCATACGTCGCCGTTCTCACTTTGTAAATGCACAAACTGCCCGCTAACAGAAATTGCTCCCTACTCGAAATGGGCTAAAAGCCAATGATATCAGACTTTTTGAAGTTTATTGGCAATCACTGGGTAGAAAGCAGTAAGTATTTCGCTCTTCGTGGAATAGAAAGAGCGATGGAATGACGGTCAGACTTCAGCTTGAACGACAAATACCCATTTCGCATTCAAACAGAGATTACAACCTCTGGAAAAACTTTCTTACACAAGAATGTAGAATGGAGACTGAAATTCTAGTCAACTCTATCAGTGAGCGACAGAAAGATAAGTGGTGCCACAAATTGACATGCGTCGTTCAAAGATAGCCACAATGGAGTTTTTTAAGGATTTGCTCTTTTTAATACGTCCGTGAATTTTCGCAATTGAATTACTAAGCAGGTGCGAGGGCAGGTTGGAACACCCACGAAGACTCTTATATAGGTTTGCGGACTAAATTCACTGAAACCGAAAAAAGTCGACAATATTCAAGTGGATATTACGTTGCATCCAAAAACTATACTTACGACATAGAAACCACTGGTAGCACAAGATTATCCACTGAATCAAAGGCTTTTTTTCAGATCGATAAAAGTGAGACAGAGTGGTTGTTTGTACTCGCGCCCGAAACTTCAATGAGTCTTGTGATCGTGTGGATGTGGTCCATGGTACTAAATCCTTTTCTGAACCCTGCTTGTTCGCATGATTGTCCTTCGTCCAGTGTTCTCTCAATCCTGCTCAGGATGACTCGAGTGAAGAGCTTATATAGACAACGAGACAACAGGCAGATTGGGCGATAATTGCCTATGTCGTGACGGTACCCCTTTTTTAAACAAAAACACGGTCTTGTTGGTTTTCCATTTGAACAGCAACCTTGCATTCTGACAGGTAGCGAGTGAAGAGCCGAGCCAGGGTTGTTGACGAAAACTCGCGGCAGGTTCTTTAGGTGCTCCGGTCTACTTCTGTCTTGACCTGGTGTTGTTCTTCACCAATGGTATAACATGTCGTATTTCGAAAAGGAGGGCCGGTAGAAATGATATATTCATCCTCTTTCAATTTATATGACTGTAAGAGGATATGGCTAGCGAAGAGATCTAAGTAGTACTGGTGGATTATTTCTCTATAGCCATCTGAAAGCTGTAGGTACCGATAAGACATCGGAGTGCAATCATCTTGGTCTTGTAATCGACGAACCTTCGCTGGGCTTTGTGAATGCTTACCACTCC